>CM021105.1:409365531-409402682 GCA_007115665.2 Sequoiadendron giganteum | reverse complement strand
TAAAATAGTTGATGATTCGGGGAGTATTGAGTACTTAGTCGGGTGTTTGAAGTTAAAGATGTTTTGAGGATGGAATATTTATGTTGTTAGTCAGGTTGTTGAAATCCAGGGGAATAATAATCTTAGATAGGCACTGATAGTAGATATTGGGAAGCTGCAAATGTAGGTATTATGACTTATTGTAAAGAATTTTATATATAAATAAAATAAACTTATTATCGATAAAAAAAAAGGACAAGACTTGTATACAAACTATTTCCATCACCATAAAATTCCTTACACCTATGATTCAATTATTGGCACAATGAGAAATCTAATGAACAAATTCATACCATTAAAATAAAAACACCCAATTGTTCTATCAAAACTAAATGTTAAAAATTAACAATCCAAGCTCCTAATCCATCCAATATAAACACCTAAAATTTATATGATGTTGACCACCTTGAGTAAACTCCAACAAAAATTTTCATAATTTAGCTCCTTCAAGCATCCCCACTCATAGGGATATCTTAAATCATATCCTACAATAATCTCAACTCCCTAATAATATAGACCTTTCATTCTTCTAATCCCTTTTTGGCCATCTTTCCATGCATAATCACCTCACATTCACTTCAAAATATTTTCTTCCCTCAATAAATTGCATAATCATCCTCTCCATATCAAGTTTTTCATTTCCAAACATAAAATAAAATGTGTGCTTATAGAAAATGAGTCAATCCTAAAAAAAATATAATTTAATTGATAAAGCATTTGGGTTATAAAAAAAGGCCTTGGTATCTCAAACTATCACCAGTAACTGCTATGATAATATATAGAGATTCAATTGGTACTACCTTCCCATCAAGGAAAGACCCTCATTGTAGCATATCCTATGCCACATATTTGATCTATACCTTTCATATAACATCTTACTTGGCCAACCATGGCTCCATACCATGCAATTCATACCCTCTACATAACATCAATGTCTTAAGTTTATGTACAATGGTATGGAAATTTGTATTCCAAGTGACCTCCACCCTTTCGATATGGTAAGGTGTTGGAACAAAAATATGATAACTGTTGGCATTACAATTCGCACCTCTGGAGTGCATATTGGCAATAGAAAGCTATGCACATTGCATAATGATCGCTCTTCAAATTAGGAGGGGAAGCTCCCTCTTTTGTTGATATGCGTGAAAAAGTAAATGATCTAAATCCTATCTTTTGTATTCAGCTAGAAGAGGCACAAGGTTAAGAAAACCAAGAATGTTGTGGCTAAGGTTTTTATGTGGTTTTGCAAATCTTAACTACAACTAACTAAATGATTTTAATCTATCTTATTCCTCAAGAGAAACAGAGCATGAGGACTTAGGAGCAGGGAATATTTGGACGATAATCTTTAAGTTAGGATTCCCAAGGAGGAGACAACTCCTATCCAAGGTGTAGGTTGAAAGAAAGGTTATTGGCAACAACATCAAATGAAAATCTCCACTTCTAAATTCTCGAGGAGATGACTCCTATCTGAGGTGTAGATATGAAACAAAGATTATTAATTACAACAAAGCACAATAAACCTACTTATAAATTCTCAAGGAGGAGATGACTCCTATTTGAGGTGTATATATGAAACAGGCTTATTAATCACAAATATAACCTAGGACAACAAATTGTATGAAGGACCTATCACACAGATAAACAATCAATAAAAATTATATTGAACAAATATGAACCATTACAAGTAACATTGCACGGCAAGGAAACTCAGTAATTTGTTTATTACTAATAAAAGCTCAAGGTGAACCAATACTGAACATAGGAATATTGTCGGCAACACAACAACTCTCTATATCAATGAAAATTTTGTGAACAAATACACAAATAGCATTACTACAGGCAAGAGTTGGCTCAACATGTATGTTATCAAACAAAATTTAATCACAAATGAGAAAGGGTGCCCTTATTTATAGAACTCCAAGGTGTGGGGGACCCTAAAATCACCTTGAGTTTACACTCAGTCTTGCAAGTTTGCAAGAATTTATTCTCTAAGTCTAACTAAATGAAAATATACATTTAACTGGAAAGCTACCATCAATTAACTGAAACAAAACTAGACTAAATGTACAAGTGCAACATGCACATCCTTATTGAAATGAAAGCTAACTAATAACTGATATCAGTCAACTGGATCCTAACTGAAAGTCCATCCTCCTACAAAGATATCCATGAAGATGAGATAGGCGTGCATGAGATCATCAATCAGAACTCAAGATTGATGTCGAGTTAACTATTGCTTCTAACTCTATCCTCATAAATAACCGCAGGATCTAATTGACTATCTACTATAAGCCCTCTCTATCTATCACCTCATACAGGAACTTGTCAATTTTCTCATCCTCTACCACTTTGACATTATCCCTAATGATGAACTACCTATTCAACTCCTTCTCTCCATCTTTGATCACCCTCTAACATTCTCTGACATATGTAGTCACCTTGTTGAAACTAGTTGTCATCACTGAGAAGTGGTCCAACTTGGACGCCTCAAGATCTCCATCAAGGCTATCATGAACTAGCTTTTCAAACTCAGTTTTCACTACATCAAGCTCAGTGTATGTATCATCCACACGATGATAGTGGCATGGGATCTGTGTGATAAACCTGCTAATGAATTTGAGAGTTCCAACATCCTCCTTGAGCGTAGCCATCTTTGTAGAGATTCTCTCATACATTTCCACTTTGAAAAGATGTTCTCTCCAACTGAAAACCTTCCTTTTATCCTCCTCTGCTACAATGGCATCATATGCAACTTCCAACAAAGATATGAGTATCAAGTCCTTCATCTTGCCTTCTTCTATAGATATTTCAAGTTGTTAGATCCTCTGACGAAGATTATGTGCTTCTTACCTCAACTGATATAGCTCTGTGAGGAATTATCAACCTGCAACAATGAAGTCTTCAATCTAGTTGTCTAAGAGCTTCCCATAATTGACTAACTGGAAAAGTCTCTATTGATCTGCAAGTGTCTCTAAAAGTTGTGGGAGCATAGGTGCTTGTCTTGTGGCTTCATGAAGAAGATCCAAGATGTACTGTTGGAGCTACTTGATCTCAACCTTAAGGGCCGCCTTATCTTCTTTTTCCTTCATGAAACGCTCTTCAAGATTACTTGTGATGAACTTGAAAAGGCTCGCGCCCATGTACCGGGTGCTCCTACCAAGATTTGCTTTGACGAAGGTGAAATCACCAACTTGAACTTCATCCAGGATCTTTCCCTCCAGTGGTGTAGCAATTTCAACGATGATCTTTTCTTTAGGAGTCTTCTAAATATGTACCTCCTTCTTGACTCTCTTGTTCGACCTATCCTGATAAGGATCGCCAAAAGATAAATCAAGCTAATATGAAGGCCTATTCCTTTGTCTTCCCAAACACCTATTGGGCCCATACAAATGATCAATGTTATCCTCTCGAGGAGAAATTTCTCCTATTGTGTCAACCACCGGTGGATCAATCGGAATGAAAGTCTCATCAACTAGCGATTCTCGCTCCGAGTCAATATGAATAGGAGATGACCGTGGAGAAGATGGTAGACTAGGAGATGATGAATCGACCTCAGCTTGTACCACTAACTCTACTATTTCAGGCCATAAAAGATGTTCCCATATATGGCAAGGCAATCAAGGAAGCATACCTTAAGAAGCCAAGTAGGAAGAAGAAATACCCCACTATGGTTCATGTGGTGGGACAGTTGGTTGACATCATGCTTGGGAAAGTGACTATTCCCAAATATAATGACCCAGGGAGTCCTGTGGTAGGATTTGTTATAAATGGGATCTAGATAAAGAATGCTCTGATTGATTTGGGAGCGACAATAAATGTGATGACTAAGGACATCCTGCAACAACTAAATGTTGCAAGCATGAGGCCTACTCCTACTATCCTACAACTTGCTGATAGTTCTACTATTAAGCCTGATGGGATAGCAGAGGATCTTGTGATAACTGTAGACTCTTGGGAGTACCCAGCAGATTTTATGATTCTTTCTCCTAAGGCCAAAATAGGAGTTTACCCCATTATTCTTGGAAGACCATGGTTAGCAACAATAGACACCTATATTGGATGTCAGATAGGAGACATGACCATTTCTGATGGAAAGAGAACCAAAACTCTTGTTCTCTACCCTCTTGCTCAACCCTCCCATGATAAGAATGATCCTGTATGGCCACATGTTGGTGAAGAGGTAGAGGAAATTAATTATGTGGCACAACTTATGATGTTCAACAAAATTCCTTTCATGCAGCTTCAAGATGAAGATGAAGTATTGTCTAACATAATTCAAAACCATTATGAGATAGAGGAAGCATCATCCTCTCATGCATCTGATTTTTCTGAAATAGTGAAGACACTCCTACCCGGTCTTCCTGTAGCCGCTTGTCCTACAATCACTCTTCCTGCAATCGCTCATCCTGCAGTTGCTCATCCTGCAAACGCTTTTCCTGCAGTTGCTCTTCCTACAGAAGCTCTTCCTACAGTCAAATTTCTTGAAGTAACAGGTATGTCTCATACATTTTTGCCATATGAACTCAAGGTACCAAGAATTAGTGAAGCATCTTGGTGCAGGAGCAGCTTAAGGTCTTTTAGAAAGATCTTTGCAATTTTGGCTTATAGGTGGTTCTAGCCAACCACCAAGGTAATAAGGACTCAATTATAAGGTCCCAAGGGTGAATTGAAGTGTGTGTGATGGAAAATTTAGGTTAGTTTAGAGCCTTGAGGTTTGGGAAAACCTTGAAGAGGAGATTAGGCAAATGTTGACAATGTTTTTTTGGAAATTTGTCCTAAAAGTTGGAAAATGGCAATAATGTTGTTCTAAGCCCGACCTAAGGGTCCTAACATGTGGGAATAAGGTATATAAGGTCAGAAAAACCCTAATTCAACAGGTGGGAAATCTATTGTAAGGATTGAGTTTTGGAAACAAGAGAGTGTGACTTGGAAAAGAGCAAATTTGCTTGATTTTTGTGTTTGAGCCTTTATCTAGTCAAGAATGGATTGAAAGGACTGATCTAATGCTTTAATCATTGATTTTTGGCATTTACTTACTGTATTTAGCATTAGATTAGTCATCAAGACTGACTGGTTATCTTTGTTTGCAAGTTTTGGTGTTCTTAGTCTCACTGCCGGTTCAGGCCAGTTTTGTAAGTAATGAGTCCCACTTGACTTCCCATGGCTTTCCTCTCATTGCCACTTGGAATCAAGTTGGGGACTGTGTAAATAGTGTACATATAGTTTTAGGGGTCTTTGTTTGCAGGGAAGGTGATGGAAACATCAAGCACTAGGCGAGTGCAAGTGCATTCTGGCTAGTGACTTGGAGAGGACAACAGCAAGGAAAGTTGCTAATGGATTGGTTCATGCCAATCAAGAGTATGGGAGTGTGGGAACATGTATCATAGACATGTTTGTGCAAGGAGGAGAGCTGAGGAGGTCGTTGAGGTCCTCAAGGAGGGAAAAAGTGCCAAAAACCCTAGAAACCCTTGAAAATAGGGGGTTTGAGGACAGTCCTATGTACGGTCCCTTATAGAACCTAAGACCTAGTAAATATTGGAGCCTTGATGGCCAATAGAAAGATTCTACAAAAACATTTGGGGTTTGTTAAGTTAGTGTGGGAGAAAAGGCAAGAAAACGGGTTCTAGGAGACCTAATTGGGGCAAAAAGGCTACAAGGCCTAAAAGCTAAGTTTCTTGAATGCAATGGAAAAATGAAGGAAGAATCCTGCAAGAAGGATCATAGTGGAGAAAGATCACCCTAGGAATAGCTGGAAGGCTTAACCCAAGTCCCAAGGAAGGTTTGGGCACTTTGTAGCAAAATTGAGCCATGGGAGCTCATGGTGATTGGTGAGAAAAGGGGAGCATTTGAAATTGGTGGAGAGTTCTATAAGGAGATAGGGTCTTAGGAGTGACCTCTGAGTAGGGTGGAGGAGAATACCCTAGGAAGACCAGAGAATAGGTCTTGGGAAGAGCAAGAGTGCTCTTGGAAGATAGGACTCCCCATCAAATTGGTATCAGAGCCATTAAAAGGCTTGGGAATTGAGAAGTGTATGTGAGAGGGAAGTGAATCCATAGGAGAAAGCACCATGGTGACCAATGCAGAATTGGCTAGAGATTTGACAGAGCAATAGGAAAAGAACAAATGACTTGAAGAGGCTATGGAAGAGATGAAGCAAAAACTAGAAGAGGTGGCAGAGACTGCAAGCAAGATGAAGGTACAGATAGCAATGGTTAAAGACAAGGGTAAGGATCATGTTGAGGAAGACATAGAACCAGAACCTGACCCTCCATTAAAAGAGGAACCCTTCCTCAAAGCATTGAAGGCATTGAGTGGCAAGGCACTAGAAGGAATTCCTATTTTCACAGGAAGAATGGATGCAGAGTTAGTTATGGAATGGATTGAGGGAATGGAGAATCACTTTGAGTGTGATGGTGTTACAGAGGCACAAAAGGTGAAGATAGCTAAATCAAGGTTAAGAGGACAAGCACTAGCTTGGTGGAAGTTTCTATAGGAAGAAAGAGAGAATGAAGGCAAGAAACCCATAGGAAGTTGGCAAACTATGGTGGCTAAAGTGAAGGAGAACTATCTACCCAAGGACTATGATATCCAATTGCACAAGAAGAGGAAAAATCTCAGACAAAGGGAGTTAGATGTAGCTGCCTACACTGAAGAGTTCCAAAAGCTAAGCCTTAGGTCTAGAGTGCAAGAAATTGAAAGCATTAAGGTTGCTAGGTATTTGAACAGCCTTAGGTGGAACATACAAGAGGAGTTGAGTCTCTTTACACTTACTAACCTCCATAGCTGTTATCAAATGGCTATTAAGGTGGAAGAGAAACTGAAAAAGAAACAAGATTCTAATACCAGGGGTAAAGGAAGAGGTAGAGACCCTAGTGGTGGACATAGAGGAGGTTATGGTGGAAGGAGCAATGATAATAGAGGCCAAGGAGATTCTAAGATGTGTGAACAATCCCATGAGTCAAATAGTAGAGGGGGATATAGAGGTAGACGCTGTAATAATGGTGGAAGAGGCAGATTATGAGGCTTTGGAAGAAGTTCTCATTTTGCTTCCATGAAGTGCTATAATTGTGGACAGTTGGGTCATCCAGCTTATAGGTGTCCTGACAAGCCAGCATCTTCACAAGGTGAGAGGAAGATTAACTATGTTCAAGAAAAGGACTGTTCCAAACATTCAGAGGTGAGTTTAGATTCAGAGAAAGGAGAAAATCTCATGTTGAGAAGGAGTTTGATCCAAGCACCTACTGAGGATGAACACAAACAGAGGAGAGCTCTTTTTAGAGTCAAGTGCAAGATACTAGGTAAGGTTTGCAAGGTCATCATTGAATTGGATTCTACTGATAATATCATCTCAGAGGAGGCAGTACAGAAGTTGAACCTTAACAAGATTCCCCATGTGTGTCCTTACAAGGTTACTTGGTTGAACAAAGGGCAGAATATACTAGTCAATGAACAAGTTTGGGTTGAGTTTGCTATAGGAAAGTATCAAGACAAGATACTATGTGATGTGTTACCAATGGATGCATGCCATTTGTTGCTTGGAAGACCATGGGAATATGATAGGGAGGTAGTACACCATGGCAAGGAGAATAAGTCCTCATTCAAGAAGGATGGAGTGACTTACAAAATTCAGTCTCTAATAGAGGAAACCACAGTGGAAAAGGCAGAATCTAGTGCACTTTTGATGAGTGGAAAGGAATTCCTAAAGGACATGAAGGAGGAAGAAGGAGTGGCCTATGCAATCATGTTGATGCCAAAGGGAGAGGGGTTACGTAATCAGCTACCTATGACAGCAGAAGTGAAGCGACTATTGGATCAGTTTAGGGACATCATTTGTGAAGGTACACCAGCTACACTACCAGCTAAGAGAGCAATCAATCATTAGATAGACTTTATACCAAGAGAAACACTACCTAACAAGGCTGCATACAAGATGACACCAGAGCAGAACAAAGAGATAGCAAGGCAAGTTCAGGAACTTTTGGAACAAGGGTTGATTAGAAAGAGCATAAATCCATGTGTTGTTCCAGTGGTATTGGCACCTAAGAAGGGAGATAAATGGAGGATGTGTACTGATTCTAGGGCTATAAATAGGATAACCATTAGGTATAGGTTTCCTATTCCTAGGATAGAAGATCTAATGGACTGTTTAGGGGGTGCTAAGTACTATTCCAAAATTGATTTGAAAAGTGGATATTATCAGATTAGGATGAAAGAGGGAGATGAATGGAAATTAACATTTAAAACCATAGAAGGGTTGTATGAATGGTTAGTGATGCCATTCGGGCTTACAAATGCACCTAGCACTTTTATGAGGGTGATGAATGAGGTCTTGAAGGACTACATAGTAGTCTTTTTGGTTGTCTACCTAGATGATATTCTCATCTTTAGCAAAACAAAAGAAGAACATATGAAGCACCTAGAACTTGTGTTGAGGAAACTTCAAGAGGAGAAGCTCACCATAAATCTTGAAAAGAGTGAGTTCATGAAGCAAGAATTGGTCTATCTAGGATTTGTAGTATCCCAAGGGAACTTGAAGATGGACAAAGGAAAGGTGGAATCCATTCTTAGTTGGCCTACTCCCAAGACAGGGATAGAAGTTAGGAGTTTCCATGGATTAGCTCAGTTCTATAGGAAATTTGTGAGAAGGTTTAGTGAAATATGTGCACCGGTCCTTGACACCATTAAAGGAGGACTGAAAACAAAGTTTGTGTGGACCAAAGAAGCCAATGAAGGATTTGAACGATTGAAGAGGGAGATAGCTACCCAACCTATACTAGTTCTACCAAGTTTTGACAAACCATTCATAGTGGAATGTGATGCAAGCAACATAGCAGTGGATGTTGTCCTAAGCCAAGAAGGCAGGCCAGTAGCATTCTTTAGTGAAAGGTTGAATGATGCAAAGTCTAGGTACTCATCCTATGACTTAGAGTTATATGCTTTAGTACAAGCTCTCAAGAAGTGGAGGCACTACCTATTGCCCAAAGAATTTGTGGTATACACCGACAATCAAGCCTTAAGCTACATCAACACTCAAGAAAAGCTCAGTTTGAGGCATATCAAGTGGATGGAGTTTTTGCAGTCATACACCTTTACCATCAAGCATAAGAAGGGGGTTAACAACAAGGTTGTTGATGCTCTTAGCAGGAGGTTACTTACTGTCCAAGAGATACAGCTACAAAGCATAGGGGTTGAAGGATTCAAAGATCTATATGAAGGAGATTTTGATTTCTCAGTGATATACAAGGTATGTACTGATTTGGAGAACCATTTTCATAGTGAATATGCAAATTACACTTTGCAGAATGGTCTATTGTTTAGGGGGAAGCAATTATGTGTTCCTAGAGGTTCCATGAGGGAGAATCTAATCCAAGAAAAGCATAATGGCAGTTTGAGTGGTCACTTTGGTTTGAACAAGACACTAGAATTAGTGGAGAGGTTCTATTGGTGGCCTAAGATGCAAAGAGATGTAAGAAGGTATGTGGAGCAATGTGGAGTATGTCAAAAGGCAAAGGGAACATCAACAAATGTAGGTCTTTATCAGCCATTGCCCATCCCAAATAGACCATAGGAATGCATAAGCATGGACTTCATAGTAGGTCTACCTAGGACACCGACTGGTTTGGATAGTGTGTTTGTTGTAGTGGACAGATTCAGAAAGATGAGTCATTTCATACCATGCAAAACAACACATGATGCTAGTCACATTGCACACCTATTCTTCAAAGAGATAGTGAGGATACATGGGTTGCCAAAGAGCATAGTTGCAGACAAAGATGTGAAGTTTATGGCACACTTTTGGAAAACTCTTTGGAAGAGACTAGGAACCAACTTGTCTCATAGCTCAGCATATCATCCTCAAACGGATGGACAGACAGAGGTGATCAATAGGGTACTTGGTAACTTGTTGAGATGCTTAACTGAGTATGGACAAGGATGGGAACAAGTGATTCCACAAGCAAAATTTGCTTATAATGATAGCACAAATAGGACTACAGGTAAGAGTCCATTTGAGATAGTCTATGACTTACATCCAAGGGGTGTACTTGAGCTTAGAGATCTAAAAGGTTATGAAGGGATCAGTGGTCATGCTGATGATTTTGCTCAGTCAATGAGATAGGTTCATGAGAAAGTAAAGAAGACATTAATGGAGGCTAACCAGAAGTTGAAGGCTAAAAGAGATGAAGGGAAGAGAGACCTACAATTTGAAATAGGTGATTTGGTGATGGTATACTTGAACAAGGAAAGACTACAGAAAGGTATACCAAGCAAGCTACAGATGAAAAGGATAGGGCCATGTAAAGTGTTGGCTAAGTATGGTTCAAATGCATACAAGGTGGAGTTACCCAAGGAGATGTCTATTTCTCCTATCTGCAATGTGAAGGACTTGGTGAAGTACAAAGGACCAGAATTGGATAAGGAAAAGTATAGTGCTGAGGTGAGTAAGGATGTGGAAGAACTCAAGGAACCTGATCCGATCAGACCACAGGTTGACAAGATTCTAGACTCAAGGGTGAAGAAGAAGACTAGGCACAAGACATACATGGAGCACCTAGTGAAGTGGAGACATCAACTAGAATCAGAGGCTACTTGGATAGCAGAAAGTGACTTTAAGAAGCATGGAATTAGTGAGGATCTCTTGACACCACAGGTTCCTTAACTTCTTTGTTGCAGGGGGAGAATGGTGCAGGAGCACCTTAAGGTCTTTTGGAAAGATCTTTGTAATTTTGGCTTGTAGGTGGTTCTAGCCAACCACCAAGGTAATAAGGACTCAATTATAAAGTCCCAAGGGTGAATTGAATTGTGTGTGATGGAAAATTTAGGTTAGTTTAGAGCCTTGAGGTTTGGGAAAACCTTGAAGAGGAGATTAGGCAAATGTTGACAATGTTTTTTTGGAAATTTGTCCTAAAAGTTGGGAAATGGAAATAATATTGTTCTAAGCCTGACCTAAGGGTCCTAACATGTGGTAATAAGGTATATAAGGTCAGAAAAACCCTAATTCAACAAGTGGGAAAGCTATTGTTCGGATTGAGTTTTGGAAACAAGAGAGTGTGACTTGGAAAAGAGCAAATTTGCTTGATTTTTGTGTTTGAGCCTTCATCCAGTCAAGAATGGATTGAAAGGACTGATCCGATTCTTTAATAATTCATTTGTGACATTTACTTACTGTATTTATCATTAGATTAGTCATCTAGACTAACTGGTTATCTTTGTTTGCAAGTTTTGGTGTTCTTGGTCTCACTGCCGGTTCAGGCCAGTTTTGTAAGTAATGAGTCCCACTTGACTTCCCGTGGCTTTCCTCTCATGGACACTTGGAATCAAGTTGGGGACTATGTAAATAGTGTACATATAGTTTTAGGGGTCTTTTTTTGCAGGGAAGGTGATGGAAACATCAAGCACTAGGCGAGTGCAAGTGCATTCTGGCTAGTGACTTGGAGAGGACAACAGCAAGGAAAGTTGCTAATGGATTGTTTCATTCCAATCAAGAGTATGGGAGTGTGTACACATGTATCATAGACATGTTTTTGCAAGGACGAGAGCTAAGGAGGTCGTTGAGGTCCTCAAGGAGGGAAAAAGTGCCAAAAAGCCTAGAAACCCTTGAAAATAGGGGGTTTGAGGACAGTCCTATGTACGGTCCCTTATAGAACCTAAGACCTAATAAATCTTGGAGCCTTGATGGCCAATAGAAATATTCTTCAAAAAAAATTGGGGGTTGTTAAGTTAGTTTGGGAGAAAAGGCAAGAAAACGGGTTCTAGGAGACCTAATTGGGGCAAAAAGGCTACAAGGCCTAAAAGCTAAGTTTCTTGAATGAGATGGAAAAATGAAGGAATAATCCTACAAGAAGGATCAGAGTGGAGAAATATCACCCTAGGAATAGCTAGAAGGCTTAACCCAAGTCCCAAGGAAGGTTTGGGCACTTTGTAGCAAAATTGAGCCATGGGAGCTCATGGTGATTGGTGAGAAAAGGGGAGCATTTGAAATTGGTGGAGAGTTCTATAAGGAGATAGGGATCTTAGGAGTGACCTCTGAGTAGGGTGGAGGAGAATACCCTAGGAAGACTAGAGAATAGGTCTTAGGAAGAGCAAGAGTGATCTTGGAAGATAGGACTCCCCATCACATCTATGGTAGAGTTAACTACACAAGAGTAGGTGTCAGAAGGAAAATATCTAAATGTTAACAACAAACTGAGTGAAGAACAACAGTTGTCATTGGAAAACTTGTTAAGGGCCCACTAGTGTGCATTTGTGTAGGATTATCATGATATGAAGGTATTGGACCCTAATATTTGCACTCATTGGATATACATAAGAAATGATTGTACACCAGTGAGGTAGCCACAAAGAAGAATTAACCTTGCATTGAGAGAAATAGTAAAAGGGGAACTACAAAAATTGCTAGATGCAGGATTTATCTACCCCATCTCAGATAGCCAATGGGTGTCCCCATTGGTGATTATGCCTAAAAAAGGAGGGAAGTGGCGAGTTTTTGTTGATTATAGGGAACTTAATGCTACCACCAAAAAGGACCATTTCCCCTTACCTTTCATAGATCAAGTTTTGGACTCACTTGCAGGAAATCTCTACTTTTCTTTCCTAGATGGATTCAACAGCTATAACCAAATCCAAATTGCACTATAGGACTAGGAGAAGACCACCTTTACCTATTCGTGGGGGACCTATGCCTACTCAGTACTTCCATTTGGCTTATGCAATGCGCCTGCAACGTTTTAGAGGGCAATCATTAGCATATTTTTAGATATCTCTCTTGGTTGCATGGAAATCTATATGGATGAATTCACTACTTATGGTGATGATTTAAATGAAGCATTGGAAAATCTCAAGAGAGTTCTATAGAGATGTGAAGACCACAGTCTATCTTTAAATAGTGAAAAGTGCTTCATGATGATGTAGGAAGGTGTAGTTCTTGGCCACTACATCTCTCACAAAGGAATTCAAGTAGATCCTGTAAAGATTGAGGTGATCATCGATCTACCTATCCCTGCAAAACAAAAATATGTTAGGAATTTCTTAGGACATTTAGGCTATTATAGGAAGTTCATCAAAGACTTCAACAAAATGGCAGCACCATTGTATAATCTCCTAACTAAAGATGTTGAATTCCAATGGATAGAAGAATGTGACAAGACATTTTTTTATTTTAAAACAACTTTAACTCATGCTCCTATACTCAAGGGTCCTAATTCAGAGCTTCCTTTTCACATCCATGCAAATGCATCAGACTATGCCATAGGATTAGTCTTAGGATAGAAAGAAGGAGTTATTGAAAATGCTATTTATTTTGTCAGCAAAAATCTGCAGGCAGTTGAATTCAACTATACAGTGACAAAAAAAGAAATGCTGACAGTGATCTATGCCCTAAACAAATTTAGGCACCACATAACAGGCTACTAGATCTTTGCGCACACTAATCATGCAACCATTACATACCTCATGAATAAACCCCTGATCTCAGGTAGGCTAGCAAGATGGTTATTACTGATGCAGGAGTTTGACATGACCATTGTGGATAAACCAGGGAAGGCCAATGTTGTTGCAGATTTTCTTTCAAGACTGACTACATCAGAGGATAATCAAGTTGTAGATGACTCCTTCCCTGATGAGAATCTATTTTACATCAATTTGCACACACCCTGGTATGCTAACATAGCTAATTACCTAGTCATAGGGAGAGTTCCTCCTCACTTCTCTCCAAAAGAGAAGAGGGTGCTCATTGAAAAATCTTTTTCTTTCTCATGGATTGTTGGATGCTTGTTTTTACACTAGACCAGACCATGTCATGAGGAGATGTGTGAGGGAAGATGAGACATATGAAATTTTTCATGCATGTCACAATGAACCCTGTGGAGGGAATTTTGTAGCCAAGAGGACAGTAATGAAGATTTTGAGCATAGGATATTGTTGGCCCACACTCCACAAGGATGTAGAGAGATATACAAGGAAGTGTGACAAATGCCAAAGGATGGGCCGACCAACCAAATCTGATGAGATACCACTTTACCCCTAGGTAGTAATCACTCCATTTGATAAGTGAGGATTAGACTTTGTAGGACCCATTGATCCTCCATCAAAAGGTAAATCTTATATCTTGGTATGCACTGATTATGTAACCAAGTGGGTAGAAGTTAAGGCCATGAAGCATGCAAGAGACAATAAGGTTGCATAATTTCTTTATGAGGAAATTTTCACATGGTATGGGGTTTCAAGAGAGATAGTGACTAATTAAGGGGCTCAATTCACTTCAACCTTTGTTACAGTACTATTCAATGAGTACAACATTCGGCACCGAAAGTCTACTCCTTATCACCCTCAGACCAATGGCCAAGTTGAGGTGAGAAACACAAAAATTGAAGCCATTCTGACCAAAAAAATGGCTATCCATAGAAAGGATTGGGCAAGTAGACTACCAGAAGCTATTTGGGCCTACAGAACTACCTAGAAAATAACTACAGGATTCACCCCATTTGAGTTGTTGTATGGAAAGATAGCTATGATTCCCATTGAATTTGAGCATAAGACTCTTAAGACCGTAGTATACTTGGGGATGGATATCTCTAAGGCAAAAAGGAATAAAATCATGCAGCTGAATGCTTTGGATGAGATGAGGAAGGCAGGTTTGCATCACACAGAGGTAGTGTAGAAGCAGAGAGTAAAATGGCATGACAAATTCATCAAAGATAAGAAATTCCAGCCAGGTGACTGGGCAATGTTCTATGACTCAAGGTATCAAGACAATGTAGGAAAATTGTAGATAAGGTGGCTAGGACCGTATGAGGTTGTTGAAGTTTTTCCCAATGGAGTTGTTTAGCTCACTACCATTGACCTTGTCAAATTTAAGTTGTTTGTGAAGACTAGGGTTGTACAAAGTGATTTCAAAGTGTTTTCCATTTCACACCAAGATCAAACTCAAGACATTGTGTTTTATGTTTGTGTCTTTCAAACAAATAAGTAAACAAACCTTACACTTCAAAATTGCAAGCAACACTTCATAGTTTCAAACCAAGAACATTTTCAAGAAAAATAGTCAAAATCAAGTCAAACTCTTGCCAAGATCAAATTCAAACCTTTGAGATCCATTTTCAGACCAACTTCTTGTTGTGATTCATGTTTAAAACCATAAACTTGCTCAATTCACCTTACATATCATCATTTCATTATTAGGTCACCATTTTAGGTAACTTAGCATCCTCATTACTTGCATACCTTAACATCACATTAGGCTACCTTTTTCAAACTTTTAGGCTTGACACCTTGTGGATTTTAGGATAGAGGAACTATCTTTACCTTGGCACAAATAATTGGTTCAACAAAAGATTATCATTTGACCAAGTCACTTTTTAACTTTGTCCCTTGTCATTTTGGTGATAATTTCCTACTCACAAGTCTAGTTTGGAAACTTACCTTGTCACTCTTTTCACTTGTCCTAGAAAAGGATAATTTGATGATCCTAGTTGAAACATTGGTTTACCCTTGGATGGTTAGTGATATTGTTCTTACATCTTTCAAAAGTGTTTAAGCCCTCAAGTTCATTATAGGTATCCATCACCTCTTAGTCATTTGCATCCTTCATACTACAACATTTTAGACCTAAAAGAGCATTATCATACACTTTATAATTCATAACATCCAACATTATCATTATCACTTTTAGTCTGGTTGCATACATTAGACATCTTTCATCCTTAAAATATCAAAAATACCAAAAACAATATATAGTTGCATTACATTTAGTCATACCTTATTTCAAAAAAATACCAAAAACATAGTCAGTCTCATACCTTCCACCTTCATTTTCAGAAAGTCTTATATGGTTGAAACTAGACTGCAAAATAAATGTCGAGCAATGTACTCTTTCATGACGATGATTACTTTTACAATTACACTATCACCCTCAAATTTGACAATAACACCAATGATCCTCACAAAAATACCAACCTTGAAAGTCACGGCCATGTCAACTTGGGGTCTACATCTTATAAGCAACCAAAGATAATAAATCCTTTTGAATAATTCCTTGTTAGAGACAAAGATGGAAATGTGTTCATAGAAGAAGTAGAGGTTGTCGCACAAAATCTTGATGTTGCCTCTCTTGTGGATGAAATTGTCATGTTGGACCCTCAATGATATTTAGCCAAACTATTACATGAAGGAGTTAAAATACCTCAAGGATTTTATGTCAATACCCTATGCACAACAACATCACCCAAGGACAACACACAAACAAGACAAGGAAAATCTACACAACTTACAATTTCATTACCCATCAGAACAACAAGACAAAATACCACAACTACCAACACTTCATCCATTCCAAGAACACAATCTATGTCACAACCAATGATACAATCCACATCACAACCATTATTCACAACACAACCCTTTAGCTTGGTATTTACTCCCTTTGGGTCATCATCTCAGGCCATAGGGGCATCCACATCTAACATCCTTGGTAGACCTAAGGCGAGATGGCTTCTCATCCAAGGACCTCAATTGAAAAAAAAGCACAATGTCACAAGGACCTCAATCAAGCACAAACACCATGTCCCAAGGTCCTCACATCAATACAAACACCTTGCAAGGATAAAACACAAATGCCCCACATAGTCAACATACAAACATGACATGGTTATAATCCTTTTCAACAAGGAAAAGGATCACAAATGACACAACCTCTTAACATATCATATGGCTACACACATGGATCCTTTTTTGGCAACCAAAATATACACAGACAACACACCCAACAAATGCAACATAAATCAACCACTTCTCACATCCCGACTTACACATCACACATTCATACTCATGGATATAATCAAAATCCACCACATATGCACAATGTTCTAAACCAAAAAATGTCATCTGAACAAAACATAGGACCACACAACACAAATATGGGACCTCATAACAATTTTTCCAACAATCTCATAATATACGCATTGACTGCCCAGTTGGATGCCCTACAAAAGCAAGTGGAGGGGATGCAAGTGTTAAACAAGAAGACATACTCATCACATGATTTACACCCTTACCCATATGAAACTAGCATATACATGTCTCCTTTCCCTCCTGGGTATATCATCCCTACCTTCACTAAGTATAAGGGAAAGAGAAATCCTCTCAAGCACATACAATAATTCACCATTGCTTATGTGTATGTCACATACAATCACTCCTACCTTTTGAGACTCTTCCCTAGAAGTCTTACTAGGCCTAAACTTGAATGGTTTGCACTGATACCTAAAGGGTCTATAAAGACATGGGACAACCTCTCGCCAATAAATTCATGGAGAATTATGCCTATAACATTGAAAATGATGTCACGATTGCTACCTTATGCTACTTGACACAAAGATGGTGTAGTATGGCAAGTCAATGTCCCGTCGAGATTCCTAAAAAATAAAAAGTGGACATGTTCGTAGAAAATATCAAGCTAAATTTGAAACAACCTTTACAAGTACAATATTGTGCCACATTTGTAGACTTAGTTGTGAAAGGCATGACACTTGAAAAAATCCTAATCACCCAAGGTGAACTTACATATGGCCACAAAAATACACACAACCAACAGACCTCTAATGACAAAAGCAAGTTTTGGTCCCGCAATAAGAATGTAACAAATGATGGAGTTGTAGATGCAAAAGCTATGAACAAAAGAGAATACACATTGACTCTTATAGCACCCAACCCAAATGACCACATAGCCAACATGGTGCAAAACTATCAAGAATGAGGACATCCAAGACAACCAAGGAAATACCCACGAAGACAATACACTCCTTTACCAGAACGAATCGAATTTTTCCTTAAGAAGCTAGTACAATAAAATGTCATACAACTTCAAGAGCCCAAACCATACGACCCGGGATAGTTCAAACCATCTTGTGGGATGACAATTCCTTTTGTGACTACCACCGCATCAAAGGGCACAAGACCTCATCATGTCATCAATTGAAGAACATTATCCAAGACCTAATTGAAAATCGTACCATAGAGGTTGAAGGACAACAACAAACTTCTAATCAAGACCATACAATCTTCTAGAATCCACCACAAGACCATGGTTCAGGAAATCCCTCCACCTCAGGTTGACAGATAGACAATCAAGCCAATTATACCAAGAACTCCTTTGATTACTCAAAGATAATTGATCACCTTCGTGCCACTGATGACTATGTCAACACAATCACCATTAAAAAGGTTCTTGAATGCGTCGTCACTACTCGTAGGGCTAAGGTTACTTTATCTAGTCCTTCTTCAAAGTAGCCACAATCTAAAGACTAATATAATCTTGTTGACCAATTGGGAAAGACACCCGCACACATTTCTATCCTCGACTTGTTATGCCTATCACCTAAACACAAAGTTATCCTCAATAAGACTTTGAAAGAAACCTTTGTTCCTACCGACCTAGACATCAACTAATTTGAAACCATGGTTGGATACTTGGATAATTCACTCCATGTCTCTTTTTCCAACAAAGAGTACTCTACACAAAATTCTAACCATAACGACCCATTGCACCTTGAAGTATTTGTCCATCAACACACGGTCAAATGAGTCTTGGTAGATGGTAGAGCTAGACTGAACATTTGCACCTTAAAATTGGTCAAGGCATTGGGCTATTCTGAAGCATGTGTAGACACAACTAGAAGTATTGTAATCAAGGCCTATGGTGATGAAAAACGCTCTTCTAAGGGTGTTATTACACTCCCTATCATAGTTGGACCTGCAATTATGGACACCACATTCCAGGTCTTGGATCTTGAACTTCCATATAACCTTCTCCTTGGTAGACCCTGGATTCACACCATGAAATCCATTCCTTCCACTTATCACCAATGCTTGAAATTTTCATATAATGGCACCGAATTCAGGATCATTGGCGACCTCGATCCCTTCCAATATTGAACTAATTTAAGGGGAGTTCTCAAATGCCAAGTTCCTATCAATCAAGAAGTTTCCTCATCCACTTCATCTAGTTATGTTAATCCTTCCATCCTCATTAAATCATCCAAATCCAAAACCCCATCTGTCGAACCCAAAATCAAGATTCAAGACAAAGGTTGTGGCGATTATAAACTAAATATTTCCTATTGCATCACAAAGCTACCTAAGTCTCCCCAGTCTTATGGTAGGCCTCACTTCAAGATAGAACCCAAAGTAGTCTTTAAATTTCCTCCCACCACCACCTTCACAAAATAGGGAGAGGTAAACAAAGAAGACATTGATGATATTTCAGCTTAGATTTACAAAGATGGGGAAGACTTGTCGCTGCTACCAACAGAACAATAAGGCAAAGGTTTTGAGCTCATGAAACAAAAGGGTTATGATGGAATCAGTGGACTTGGTATACATAAAAATAGAATGAGAGAACCCTTGATGCCTCTTAAGCGACTGAAGAACTCAGGGTTAGGATTTGTACCAATTAAGATTGGTGCTCCAAGTACTAAGGTGCTTTCAAATAAGGATGTGAGTGCTTCGAAAGATGTTGAGACATCTAAGGATCCTACCGATATCTATTATGGTGACATCGACTCTAATGAATATGAGTGGGACTCTTGCACCACTAGTGACTATGAGCTTGATCATGTCTTTCAAGAGTTTGGCATACCTCATCCATCCTTTACCAACCTCATGGATATCAACATTCATGTTGACTCCTTTCATGAACCTGACCCACCAAAGACCATAAACAAAAGATCATGGATAGAATCCTTCTAGAACCCATATAATACCTCTTTCTTTACCCTATCAATTGCTTCCCCATCCTTCACTAACACTGGTGATGGCATCTACCTTGTTTACCCACGATTGAACGATTGGGACCAACAAGATCCACCTACCTTGGACATATTTGAAAATGATGAGGTCATTGTTGAATTTTTGGGACTACGAGAGGGAATACCACATGGGGACCATAAGGCTAGATTCACTATAGATCTTGATGCCACAACATATTTTGGTGAGACTGTCCCACCCTTTAGTCATAAAAATGATAAAAATAAAATAAAAAATGAATGGTCTTTAGGTGAAAACCACAAGACACCTTCTAACCAAGAAAAAGTGAAAAGAAAGGACGTATCCAAGGGTGAAAACCTCTCTGAGGCACCCAAGGATGGAGGGTTGGACTTTCTCCCTGTCAATCAAGAGAGATCCTTGATGTTGATTGAAGACATAATGGAAGTCAACATCGATACTAGAAATAATCCTAAGACTCTTCTCTTTACAACATCCCTGATAGAAGAGGAAAAACTAAAATTTTAAGCATTTTTCATGAAACGCCAAATCAATTTTGGATGGTCTTATATTGATATGCCAGGGTTGGACCCCGAGTTGGTCCTACATCATCTATCATTGCATCCAAACACAAATACCATCAAACAAAAGCTTAGAAAAGTGCACCCTCAAATAGTTATGCTGGTCAAAGTTGAACTTAAGAAATTATTGGATGTTAGTTTCATAAGATCTATTGACTATGCAAATTAGATCTCAAACCTTGTACCAATGACCAAACTAAATGGACAAATCCATATCTACACATATTTCTAAAACTTGAACAAAGCATGTTCGAAGGATGACTTACCACTCTCGAATATAGACATCATAGTGGACCTAACAACATGTTACGAGATGTTGTCCCTCATGGATGGCTTCTTGAGATATAATCAGATCTGTATTACCCTTGAAGACCAACACAAGATGGTATTAACTTTCCCATGGGGTACGTACTGCTAGAATGTCATGCCCTTTGAATTGAAAAATACAGGCGCAACCTATTAGAGAGCTATGACCACCATATTTCATGATCTCATGCACACATTGATGGAAGACTATGTTGATCATCTTATGGAAAAATCCTTGACATGTGGTGATCACTTAAGAGTCCTGGACAAGATTTTCAAACAGATATAAGAATATAAGATATGCCTAAATCCCAAGAAATACATCTCCAGCATGACATCAAGAAATCTTTTGGGATACATTATATCCCATCGAGGCATTGAAGTAGACCCAACAAAATTCAAAGCAATATTAGACATGCCTCCACCTAAAGGAATCAGTCAAATCTAAATGCTACAAGGTCGAATCCAATCTATTAGGCACTTCATTATAGCTTACAGATAAATGTCAACCTTTTCAGTATTTGTTACGCAAGGGAGTTCCTTGTATTTAGACAGACAAGTGTGAGGTAGCTTTTCAGCAGATTAAAGAGTACCTCTTGATGCCTCTTGTCCTGATGTCACCTATTGATGGAAAACCCCTAATTATGTACATTTCAACCACTAAAGCCACACTAGGGGCATTGTTGGCTCAAAATGACCATGAGGAAAAGGAACACACAATCTATTATATTAGTCGCACTTTGGTGGGATACAAACTTAACTATAGTCCAATTCAATGTGCTTGTCTTGTAGTGGTTTTCACCGCTCAAAAGTTAAGAAACTACATGTTAAACCGTCAGACTAAGCTTATGGAAAAAATAGATCCTCTAAAATATCTACTCAGAAGGGTGACATTAACAAACGATTAGCTAAATGGGTCATGATCCTCAGTGAATATGACATTTAGTATGTGGAACGTAAGGCAATAAAAGGACAAGTCATCATTGACCAACTAGCAGACACGCCCACACAAGCCAATCACCCTTTGGGTTTAGAATTTCCTAACAATTCAATATTCACACTAGACATGGGAGTAACATGAAAATTATATTTTGATGGCTCGCATACTAATCATGGATCAGGTGCAAGTATATTATTTATTACCCCTCAAGGTGATACAATCCCTAAATCTTTCAGGATAGCCTTCCCATGCACCAATAACATTGCAGAGTATGAAGCCTTGTTGATAGGATTATGTATGGAAATAAAATGAAAATCAAGAGTTTACAGGTCTTCAGTGATTCATAATTGGTCATTCAACAGGTCAACAATGACTATGATACTAAGGATGATAAATTAACCCCATACAAATGAATGGTTGATAGTTTTAGGTAGTACTTTGCAGACATCTCCTTTTTCCAAGTATCGCATGTTCAAAATAAAGCAGTAGATTCCATGGCCACAATTGGATCTCTTTTGGATATTCCTAACAATATGTCGCAGTACGAGTTCTTAGTGGAATAGTTGTTGGTCCCCGCCTTTTATGTCCCGAAGTCTAAAATGGTATGTGAGCTTGTTGGCCCTAATTCTTCTTGGTATCAGGATATCTATGACTACTTACATTCCTAGACCCTACCACTTGACCTCTCCAACAATCAATGCAAGTCCTTCATCCGCAAAGCCACTCACTATTCCATCATCGATGATACCTTATATAGACGTAGCTTTGAAAACACCTTCCTTAGATGTCTCAACACTAGCAAAGCACAAACTACCTTACATGAAGTACATGAAGTTATATGCGGAACCCATTCTAGTGGTCCGACCGTAGCTAAAAAGATCATGCGACTAGGATACTATTGGCCTACAATGGAGCATGATGCTTATCACTTTGAACAAATTTTTGACAGTGTCAAATACACAATGACCTCATTCATGCACCTACACAGGAGTTGCAACCCATCGCTTCACCCTGGCTCTTCGCCCAATGGGGACTCAACCTCATAGGCAAAATTCACCCTACCTCATCAAATGGCCATAAATTCATCATCACTACCACTGAATACTTCATAAAATGGTTTGAATCCATCCCTATGACATACATTACCAATAAAAAAATCTCAAAATTCATCCTCAATTACATCATATATCGATATGGTATCCCCCAAATCATCATCACTGACAATGGTTGTCCTTTCAAAAATCAGGATGTATGTAAGTTATGTGATAGATTCCACATTCAACACCACTTTTCCACACCATATTAGTCATAAGGTAACAACCAAGTTAAGGAATCCAATAATACCATAATCAAATTTCTTAAAAAGATTATCAAAGATGATGGTCATGATTGGCACATTCAGCTTAACCCTGCCATATGGGTGTATCGCACGAGCATCCACACACCCACTGGTGCCACTTTTTTCCCCTAGTCTTTGGTTTAGAGGCTATCCTCCCTATCGAGGATGAAGTTCCCTCCCTACGGGTCTCCATGAAAGGGCTTATTGATAATGAGGAATATCATATATCCCAGTTGCATGAGTTATAATTGTTTGATGAATGCAGACAGAGTGCCTTGAATCATCTACAAGAATATCAAAACCGCCTTTGCCATAGTTACAATAAAATGTTTTTGATTAGACACTTCGACATCAATGACTTAGTGTTGATGGAGAATCCGAAAAATCAAGCAGAACATGAGAAACCCAACAAATTTGAGCCCAATTGGCTGGGTCCCTATGTCATAACATCATATTTTAGTTCCAATGCTTATCAGTTATCCACACTTGAAGGGGAACCTTTGTCAGAGCCTATCAACAGTTTGCACCTATGCAAGTTCTATACATAGCTTCAAAGAGCCATACTAAAACCATAAAAATACAAAAAAAAATTGAAAAATCAAGAAAATCATTACTTCAATGAAAACCTGGCAAGCAAGCGTCTTGGTGACAACAAAAAAATAAACAATCATGAAAATAGTCAAGAGAAATAATATGTACAATAGTGAAAATCACTTCGGTGGCACTTTGGATAAGTACCATGGTGAAAACCTGGCAAACAGGCACCATGTGTAGTCAGTCTCTACTTTGTCATCTACTATCACTCCACTTGGTCTTCCACCCTAATCCATAATAATGACTTTACTTTCCACCATCTCCCATTTGACATCCATCATAATGCTTGGTCATCTTTATCATGACTTTCAAGCGATTGATGTCTTGCATCCTTTCTCCTCCTTCCATCCATAATAAACCCTTGTCCCATCCCATCCCTAATGGTTAGTCTTAAACTTGATTGGGGGCAATTTCCTAACACTTGGTTTCGTTGGATTCTACATTGGTCATTGGAGATCAAATATTCGACAAAAGACAAAAATCAAAACATTTCAAAAAGACAAAAAAATCATAAAGCTTCAAAAATCCAAAAAAATCAAAACATTTCAAAAATACAAAAAAATCATAAAGCTTCAAAAATCCAAAAAAATCAAAACATTTCAAAAAGACAAAAATCATAAAGCTTCAAAAATCCAAAAATCAAAACATTTCAAAAGACAAAAAATCATAAAACTTCAAAATCTAAAAAATCAAAACATTTCAAAAGACAAAAAATCATAAAGCTTCAAAAATCCAAAAAATCAAAACATTTCAAAAAGACAAAAAATCATAAAATTTCAAAAATCCAAAAAAATCAAAAACATTTCAAAAAGACAAAAAAATCATAGAAACTACCAAAATCCAAAAAAAAATCAAACATGTCAAAATACAAAAACATCCAAATAACTTTCAAAAAACTTAAAAAATAGAGTCAGTGTCAGTCAAGTCAATCTTTGTCACTGTTGAACTACATTGCCTCTGCGACTGGATGTAAGCAAGACCATCTGTCGATGTGCCCTCGAGGCATTAAGTCAAGTCCTTTAGGTCTGGTCAAATAAAATCATGATTCAGTCCTTTGTCATTGAAACAAAGTCAAGGGTCATGTTGAAGTATGAGGTCTCTGAGTGTATGACGTAGGCAAGGACATCAATCGATGAGCCCCTGAGGCCACCTAGGTTAGTCCTTTAGGGTTCATCGTGTCAGTCAAATAAGTCCGACATAGTCAAACTTAGACACAAGACATTCATCAGAATGTCAACATTCAAATCATGGACCAACAAACAACATAATCCAATTGGTCATCCAAAATCAGTCAAATTTCCAAAATAGTGTCAACCTAGTCACTTTATGGTCCCCTTCAAGATGCGTACTTCTTGGAATTGGACCCCGTCAAAATGTCATTTGCATTTTCAAGATGTGTCTTTCCTGACGATAGGCTCTATCACATCATCATTGACCTTTTTAGGATGTTTCCTTCTTGATGACAGGCATCGTCAAATCGTCAAAACTGTCAAACTATCAAATCGTCAAGCAATCAACCTTCATCAAACAAATATTGGCAAACACATTGAATGGTTGTTGATTTTGTTGGTCTATTTTGTCTTATCTTTTTATTGTCTTGTCTCTTGGTCATGTTACTAGCTACTTCGTGGATGTCCCATGAAGGATTTAGAGGTGTGATGATGTCTCATGACCTGTTTTTCCTTGATTGTTGTATTTGGTGTGTCTTGACAAAAAGACTGGGGCAACTTAGCCCTTAGTATGAGTTAGGACATTCCTTGTCTGCGATTGTCTATTTTTCACAAGTGGATGACCTTGCACACCTTGGTCTATGTCATACCATGGTTTTTGTTGTCCATTTGTCACATTTTACCGCCCAATGATGATTATGCAACGCCTATTATGTTATTTGGCAAAATATTGAAGTATTCCTTTTTCATCCTAACATCCATGTCTTTTGTGCTAACATTTTTTCTATTCCTTCATCCTCTAGTCTTCTCATCCATTTTGAGAGCACACTTGTGTTCTTTTAACCCACCTATCCTCTCAAGGGGACATACCACTACCTCCTCGTCATCCTTCCTCTCCCTACTTTTACACTGGGTCATATTGTTGACTTCTTTTCTTTGACACAACACGATAAACTGCATTATGTCAAAGAGGGGCAAAATGTAGACACATACAAATGACTTGGGCCTCCGAGCTGCATTTTTCTATGTCAAACTTCTTCCTCAAATAATTAAATTATTTAATTATGTCCTAATTCACACTATAATTAAATAATTCCTAATTATTTAATTAAGTCATGTCTTATATTCCTTCATGATTGTTTAAATAAATAAATTATATTTGTTTATTTAAATATGTCACTAACTGATCTTTACTCCTATAATTAAATAAGTTTCAAATTTATTTAACTAATCATTTTTGCCTAAAAATTAAATAATTACCATTAATTATTTAATTTGTTCATTTTCTTCTTCAATTAAATAAAATTATTTACTTAACCCACTTTTCATCCCACAAAATAAATAATTAAAATAATTATTCACTACCTCTTTATTCCCACTTTTGAATTAAACCATTATTTAATTTTAAAAGTCAACCTTCCTCCATAAATCAAATAATTTCTATTATGATTTGATTTTCCAACTACCTCTTTTTCTATCTCATTTATTCTCCACCATTGATTTAATTGTTTCCAATTAAATCCCAACCCTTCATTTCAAATCTTGCCCTAATTTTGACCTAATGTTGCCCTAACCCTAATGCTTCTCATCACATTGAATTCTAGCCTTTGATTTTAAGGCTATCAACTTCTAATCCTGGCCATCCATTTTCAATGTGGCATTCTTTAAAAAGGGTCTCTCTAGTCATTTTGAGGCATTCACACACAACATGCTTGAGAACTCTGAGTACTTGAGCATACAATACTTCAATTCCTTGCTTGTCTTAGGCATAGGTTATAGTTGCACTTCAATTTGAGGGAAATCATACAATTTGCAGCAAGATGGAGAAGGCCAATAGACGTCAATCGATGGAGGCTTGAAGACTAGGTGACTTTGTTTCATGCTTTTATGCTTCTGGTTTCCTTTGTGCTCTATTGTTGATTGGGGTTTAATTTATTATGCTATTTGCAATTAATCTAAAAATTTATCCCTAGTTACAGTTGGGAATAGCTACTAGGTTGGATTGTACTCTCAGATTTGATTTGAATATATGAGGTTAAGGTAACCTATATAGTCAGACTAGTCATTGGTTGATGACTTTAACCTAAGAATAGGATGAACAAGGTTAAAACTCACCTAGGAGATTAAGCCTAACCACATGAGTTTATGGAATTCTATATGTTTAGAAACGTGAGTGGGACTACCTAATGAGTTAAAGTGGCTACTTGGTTATTTGCTTTACACTCTTAAAGAGAAGTCACATCGTTGACAAGACTCTACTTGAATAACTATTTTATCAAGGGGTTACACTCTCGAAGGGAAACACCTATTGCTATGATTATTCATCGATTGAGGTCAATCATTAATGTGGCTATTCTCTTGATGAGAACCACTTATTAGTATGATATAATAATTATTGGAGTCGGTCATTTATGAATAATTAATCTATGAATAGAAGAAGCTTATATAGCTATACTCTAGATTATAAGTTATACTTGGAACTAGATTGTCTTTTATAATGAATGGCTTGTATATGTATGGTTAACTCATGGACTAGGAAAGCTCTTATATTATACCAAGGAAGGGAATATCCCTAAGATATCATAGAGTTTTTGAAAAGGGAAATAGGTTATTTATGAGGTTAGTGATTACCTAGGGAAGGAAATTACCTAAGCATAGTATATGAACGGTCAAGATCCAATCGAGCTTGATAGAAGTGTATGTGAATAAAATGACCTTCATTCGAAGTACTGAGTGAGAAAACTTTGGCCAAACTAGTGTAAGTAGCCATTATTTACACCGTTAAATTCATCATGATCTAGATGTATGCATGCTAGTCCTAGATTGTGGGTTTACAAGTTCTAGTCATGTAGGAAACAACACTAAGCTCATATAGGTTATTGATACGAAGTTTACCAACTAATCTCTTTGTCGAAGGGAAGGGCCATCTATTGAAAGATAGATGTGTGGGGGACTACATATGAGTCTGTGATTTGTGGAAAATCACTTGAGTGATGCTTCTCCAGCTCATTAGTTGGCGGCCAAGGTTTGCGGATGTTTGTGCCAGTATCGGGGACAACTAGAGTTTTTGCACCAGTGAGAAAGGACATTCAGAATGTATGCACCAATGCGGTGACATCAGGACCAGTTTGTATAGCTATTGCTAGATGAAGCTCATAGGAGCTATGTACATATCATGTGTACCCATTTATATAGAAGGATGTAATCATGAATGTTATACTTGAGTTCATTCAATATGATATCTATGTATTTGGAAGATTTGTAAGATTACATTGAAATGCAATGATAATTTGGGTTTAGTATTATTCAATTATGCATGTAATTTACATTATGGGAAGAAAAAAATTATTGCTAAGTCATGGCATCGTAATTTATTCACTTAAAGTGAAAACATTGTAAATTTTACTAAGTAGAACATCGAGGTCATTACACTTTAGCTATAAGTTCTTTGAAGTTTGATACATATTGCATTCTTAGTTGAAAGGAAAGCTCTATGTTTAGATTTCCGATGAGGATTTTGACTTGTTGCTTTTCAGGCATAGGCCATTTGCATTTGCTTGTCTTGTGTCTCCATCTTTA
Source organism: Sequoiadendron giganteum (assembly GCA_007115665.2). Classification (NCBI taxonomy): domain Eukaryota; kingdom Viridiplantae; phylum Streptophyta; class Pinopsida; order Cupressales; family Cupressaceae; genus Sequoiadendron; species Sequoiadendron giganteum. The sequence goes on along the minus strand of CM021105.1, from coordinate 409,374,377 downwards.
TAAGAAAGAAGCAAAATCTTCTCCCTTGTTTTGTTTTAAAGTGTATAGTTCCTCCAAGGTGATTTCAACATCAATATTGTAGGAAAAGTGTGCTACAAATTGGTCTATGATTTCTTGAAATATTTTGATTCTTGGAGGTAGATGCGAGAACCATTCAATTGCTTGTCTTGTTACACCCCATTTCTTAAATACCAGGTTATTTTTACCTTCATGAGTAAATATGATGATAAATGTAAATTGTGACCTTAATATGTTTAATAGGTGAATGAAATACTAAAATATGTATTAATATGTTATTGATTTTGAAGGAATGATTATGTTTTATACTAATGTAAAATGCGATGAATGAATATGTATTGCAATGTGAATACTTTAATGATTTGATGATGCAAATGAGTTTCATGTGAATGACTAACTACCTTCGTTATACACTAAGTTGGATGCACGAAATGAATCAAGCCTCCGAAAGAGAGGGGGAGTATCACTCAAGAGAATAAATTGGTTTGGTAACCCTAATATGCTTATTTGAGCTATCACACACTCACACCCTAGTTTGGTCAAGTTGATTTGAGTTAGTCTGGGTTTCGGTAAGTAAACCTTTGACATAGTTTTTGGATGAATTAATGCTGGCATATATTAAACCATGTGGTTGTTCCTTTCAATTGATAGGAAGTTTGGGTTAATTTATTGTGATTCCTTTTGTTCATCTAGACATCTGAAGTTAAATGTATTTGATAGTTTTGAGATACTTGAAGGTTTTGAATAAATATATAGGTATGTTTATATATGTGTAATGAATATACATGTATGTATACAATCGACGACCTACACATGAATGCAATATATGTGTGATCGATCAATATGTATAAATATTTATGTATTTAATATAATATATGCATGCACCCATATATTTGTATAAATCATTATATTAATGATAATGCATGTATTTACATGTATATACATCTATATATGTGTGTGTATAATATATATACATATATATTTATGATTATTTATATATCCAATATACATAAATATATTTGAATATTGACCAATGATTTTAATATGAAAATATATATATGTTTATAATGTTGAACCTTTTTGCATGATGTGCGAAGGTGCAGAGGTGTGTGTGAGCGAAGAGGTGGATGGGAAACGACAATGAGGGGCTAGTGTCAGTGCAAAGCTCGCACTAAAAGGTAAGGTACAATCTACAAAGAATGCAGGGGAGTTGCAAGTGGATTTCCAACCCAAGGTTGCATTAGAGTTACCTCTTGACTCTCCTATGCCTACGGCTCCCCTCCTCATCGACGGTTGCAAGAATTGATGGAACCCATTTCATGTTTGCTTTGATTTTTTGCAAAACTTAGGTCACCCAGGAATGCCCCTCACAGCCTCCTCTCTCACCTTTGTCGACCTCTCCTTTCCCTAATGTATGTTCTCTCAGGGATGCAGTGGTTTTCTTGATAGATGTCCTCATAGATTTTCATTTGCCTGATTAACACATCTGAGAATTTTTGAAGGATTTGGGAATAGATCCCTATTTGTTCGTTGTTTGTGCAAGAGGCCCTCAACTAAGCAATTTGTCAAATGGATGAAGGTTTCTTGGAATAAATTGGCCCTTCCAAACATCGACATTTTGGATTTTGGATTTTTCATGCTTTGCTTCACCTTTGCGGAGGATTGTAACTTTGTCAAATAGAATGGCCCCTATTTTTTTGGTCAAGCTACCCTCTTCTTTGCAGATTGGTCCCCTTTCTTTGATCCTATGATAACTAAGAGCATTGTGGTTCCCATTTGGATCAAGTTGTACAACCTTCTGCTAATTATGCGAGGTGCCAAATCTCATTAAAGACATGGTCGAGCAATTTGGATCCTTTGTTATGTTGGATTTTGGTGCCCTCAATAGCAGATTCACTAGGGTTTGTGCCACCATCGATATCTCCAAACCGGTGCACCATTCAATTTTGATCCATTAAGCCCTTCCCCCAAGGATGTTATTTCATGAAATTTTAGGCTCAAGAGGTGGGTTAGGAAGGAGGGTGAGCTAGATGCAGATTTCATCTGGTGAAACCATGAGAAGTTTCTTGCTCTTGGGGATCCCTTTCCTACCACTGATGCCTTGGTTATGGCCTCCGACAGTGGGGTGCTTCCCTCCTTTACACCCATTATAAATTCTTGCACGACACCCCCCTCTTCCCACTATCGTCCCTCCCCTCCCAATTGTGCCAACTGACAATGGTTCTAATTTTGAGGGTTCTTATCCCTTCATGGATAATTTGGATGAGGATTTTATTGACTTCTTGGATCTAGAAGATGTGATTGTTCCTATTTAAAATTTCTCTCTCGCCCAAACTGCTAGTGCTATATCTAGACCAAACTTCCCTACCAAAAGGAAAAAGGGGCACAAATCTGAAGCTGAGGAGCTCCATATTGAGGGAAGAGATGAGGTTGATGAAGGTACACAATGGACAATGGATGCCCTCCTCACTAGGAGTATGAGGAAGGGGAATGCCAAAAAGGCCACATGAGATGTGTCCACGAGTTGGATAATTTTGTTTAGGCTATGTCTTGTACTTGTGTAGTCTTCAATTTCACTTTTGCCTCGAGTTCTTATTGTTATTTTAGGCTTGTTGTAGGTATCATTAATATCTTTGTCATAGCTTGTGCTCTCCAATCGTGGGTCTGAAGTGGTCATTTTTTTAATTTGTTCATTATAATGGGCATTGCCCCTTAGTAGCTATTTAACTATCAAATATATATATATAATGAAAAACATTATATACTATATATATTAATATATAAATAGTGTTTATATTTAAAATAATATAAAGTAATCTTAGATGCATAAATAGTGTGACCATATATTAGGGAAAGGATGGTATAAAAGCCAACATTTGAAGTTAAATGTCTTTGATAGTTTTGAGATACTTGAAGGTTGTGAATAATATATATGTGTGTGTGTGTAATGAATATACATGTATGTATATAGCTGACAACTTACACATGAATGCAATATATGTGTGATCAATCAATATGTATATACATATGTATGTATTTAATATAATATATATACGTGCACCCATATATTTGTACAAATTGTTATATTAATGATAATGCATGTATTTACATGTATATACATTAAAGGAAATATGTATACATATGTGTATATATAATATATACATATATACATATGCATTTATGATTATTCATATATTTGAAATCTATATATATATATATATAATGGTTAATATATTTGAATATTTACCAATGATTTTAATATGCAAATATATATGTATATATAATGAAAAGCATTATATACTATATCTATATATATTAATATATATATATATAGTGTTTATATTTGAAATTTTAGACATGGAAAATTGACTGACACACTTGATCCTGATTACTAACATCGTTACATCCTGAATCATACTCTCAGCTTATCATCACCTTTCATCCCTTAATTAAATAAATCATTTAGGTTTTTCTCCTCTGTTGATTAAATTAATCAATTTAATTTAATTAATCATCTATCTCTGTTCATTTAAATAATTCATTTTATTTAAATTAAGTCTCTAAAGTCTTCTTATTAAATTGAATAAATTAAACTTTATTTGATTTAATCTAACATTATCCCTTTTAGTTAAATAAATCAAAACATTTATTTAATTAAACCCTTCCTCTCAATTTGATTTAAATCAATGCCTAAATTTAAGTCTAAATTGTCACATCTCCTAATTCCTCATTAAATTACTTAATCTTTAATTAATTTTAATCCTAAATCATGTCACATCCTCTAGAGAATGCAACTTGCACAATAAATCAATTACTTTGATTTATTAAAATACCTATTTTCTCTCAACATGAAATAAGAGGGGAATATTCCCTCAAATTTGAATTCAAATCCAAGTGGATTTGTCCTTCAAACAAAGCATTGACTCCTCTTACATGTCCTTGTGCATTGAGCCAAGTGGCATTTTTTTCATTATTTTTTCCCTCTCACATGTCATTTCTTAAATTTGAAATTCCACCTAATATCATTCATTGGCACTTTGATCAAAATGTGCACAACCTTCACCCATTCACATATCCACAAGTGGCACTTGGCCATTGGATGTTGAATGATCCCACATTGATCAATCTCATTCATTCTTCCAAATTTGAAATCTATAAATGAGAGACTCTTCCTCTCATTCTTCATCCACAATTTGAATGCAAAGTTATTATCTTCAATTGAGAGCAATTCTATTCATCTTCTTGAGCATTTGCTATCACCATAGCTATGTTATTGCATATTTTAGCAAGGAGTCACATTGTTCTTCACCATCAAGTGGATCAACCATCATCAAGATTACTAAGGAGTTGGGAAAGAGATAATTTCTACACATAATTGGCACCAACTCCCCCATGGGATCAAATGTTTGCATTGCTTAATTAGGATTTCATTTATCTTTTATGTTTTGTTCTTCATTTTCCTATTATTGAACATTGTAGATGGATTTCATGGGGAATCCTTGTTCTCACTTGCATATTGATCTAATAATGTGTTTGTTTACCATGTTTATGCAAGTCTAGGATTGGATTCACAGAAATAGTATAAAGTAAGCTTAGGTGCATAAATAGCGCGACCATATATTAGGGAAAGGATGGCATAAAAGCCAACATAAATGTGAAATTATGTTGTGCCCATATCAAGTGCATGAGAAGGAATAAACTCAAAGTGTGTAGTATATAGTGCTTAGTTATATGCAAAATAAATGATAAGTATTGAAACATATGAAAGTGCTAAACCTCCACTAAAGTGAAGGCATTCATTTCATTTAAAAGTTATTGATAATATATGAATCAAACACACAACATAAATATGTGGAAAATTTTAATGCCACAATAAGTAGATGAAGACAAATAGAAGTCTTCAAAACCAATGCACAAATTTTGGAAGCATGAGACTTGGTCTTTTGCACGAGCGGGATGAGGTAGTTGGCTTATATTGCAATAAGGAAACTTGTAGGTTGCATTTTCTGAGTTTAATTGTTGATGTCATCAAGATATGGGTGACTCATTCTTAACTGAGAAATTGGATTGTTTAGGTGTTTTTAAACTAATGTTTTGATCAACCACCTCTCACCTCTTGAGCCTAGTTGATGCATTTAGAATAGGAAAGTGGTAGATTTGGGAGCTTATTTGTAGCATTAAGATGCTAAGATTTTAGTATATATAGAGGTATCCTCTCTACCTTTTGTTACCATTATATACATTATGATTTATTTATCTGCCATCATGTTGTAGTTTTATGTGCAAGCATAAATTCTAAGAGTTTTTGGTGAGAAAGAGAGTTGTCTTTGTGAGTTTTCAATTGTTGAAAGCTTTGTGAAGAGGCTAGAATTTGGAGATAGATTGGGCTTAGAAGAAGTAACAATCATGATTACGAAGGTTGAGCTTGGAAAGTAGTAATATTAGTTGGAGCTATAATTTCAGGCATGTTGATTTCTATATCTCTAATCTCTTTATGTTGACATGCTATTTGTCTATGAATGCCATTGTTTGTGGAAAGAGGAATTATCAATTTGTTGAAACTACTTGTTTTGATTAAAAGGGGTAAAACAGGTTTTGAAGGGACCTTGAAACCCTTTACAACAACAGATACAAAATGTTGCATGAAATGATATTCTAAAGAACCACCAGCAACAACCAAAAAACACAACATAGTGGATGTTGATCTAAAAATAAGACAAGAAGTTGTCATCAACACTCAACAACCACAAAACAACAAAAAACGTAAAAGAAATCTACACCTAGCAGGAAATAGAAATCAACAAAGAAAAAGATTAGTTCAGGCCACTCAGAGTATTGGCCACCTCCATCTGTTGGTTCCTATGCTTTTCAAACATCTCCAGCAGCTCCTTCTCAACATCAAATGTTTTCTTCCACTCAACCAATTCTCTAATCGTGTGTCCTTTTTCATCATCCTTAGCAGCTTTCTTAATTTTTCCCTTTGTTGTGCATTATTTCTCCATAACCTCAAAGAAATAAACCTGATCCTCTCTGAGCTCATTGATTTTTCTAAAAATGACTTCCAAAGAGTCTATGATGTTCTTTACAGAGATATGAAACACTTGTAGAAGTTTTTTTATATCTACATTTATACCTAGCACCTTAGCTTCCAGAGTAGACAATCTTTCCTCACAAAGAGACTTAAATTCATGATAGGACCCTTCAAGTTCCACCATTCTATCAATAAGAATGTCCAGCACTTAACCTTTTGGAACATTCTTAAGATTTTCCTTTAAACCTCTTATTTTAATGTTTATCTTATTGAACTCCTGCAGAGTCCATTTAGCTAACTTAAAGGTACCCGTTGCCCCAGCTCTGGCCATATCCAACAAATTATACATGGAGGTAGCATCAACATCAAGATAAGAAAAGTCCTCAGATAGAGGATCTACCTTCAAAGGCTCTTGTTTGGCTTATTTCTTTTCTGCATCCTCCTCCTGGCTCCTATTCTCCTTTTCCTCCTCCTCCTCAGGGAAGTCCTGCGGAGGAGAATCCACAATGGTCACCATCTTATCACCAACATTCTTATCCTCACCGGCCTCATTAGGGTCCTTGGTCAAAAACTCCAAGGCCTTTCTCCTCAGGTTATCAATACATGTGGATAGCCTCGGTTTTTTTTATCACACCCACCTCTTTGTCCTGTGGCCCCACCTCACTGCTAGCACCAACAACATCTCTACCAACAACCACCTCCATAGACTTGGGAGAGGGATCATTTGAACCCACATCTGTGTCATCACTCCCAGAAATGGAAATCCTTTTAGTTGGCCTATTACTCTTAGTACCAACCACCTTCCTTTTCTTCGAAGACATAGCCATAGTGGCAGAATAAAGATCCTCCTCTTCTTCATCCCATTTCTCCTCCTCCTCTGAAGAGGACTCCGACCCCAACGATCTAGACTCATCACTTAAATTCTTCTCCTTACCCTTGATGGTAGGAGCAGGGAGAAGAGTCTTGACATGTTCCATGATCAATAAAATAATCCCTTCATGGAGGATGGGGGCCTTCCTATTCTTTAGGTGCATATTCACCGAAACCTCCAAAGAAGATAACAAAAAGAAAGAAAAAGAAATGAAAAGACCATGCCTGAAATAATTGAGGAGAGTAAAATGATGACCAAGAATGGCCTTAAATCTCCCTTCCAGAGTCACATAATGCATCAGCACCTCAACAACACTCGCCCAAATAAAGTTCTCTCATAACCTCAGCTCTCAAGTTTAATTAATTGCTTCCTCTCATCATCTTTAAAAAAACTGAGTCATCACCTCTTCGTTCCTCTTTTTATCCTTGAAGAACTTCTGGCCAATTGTCAGCATCCCAGTAATCATGGAAACCAAATCCTCATTCACCTCCACTTCCAGACCTTTAACCCTAAGCTTATGATTGAGCCAGAAAGAAACAAATTGTGTTGAGGCATTAGGGTCATGCCCATGCAATCTCTCCAAAAATGGAGTAAAATTACCATGGCATAGAATATTCTAGAGTTTCTCCTTTCGTCGAATGTCCCCACAAGAATTTGGCTTGATTCTACTCCTTTCACCACCCATGGCAACCAACACACGACTCATAAAACCCTTGCAAAAAGCACACAACTGAAGGCTAGAAAGCAACAAGACACCCACAAAGCGTTTGAAATAGAGGCAAGTACTATACCATAATAGTTGCAACACCTCAACCTGTGCCATCATTCCTTAATAAACTCTTGGCTTCCTCGGGAAGGATCGAGCCCTCCTCCCACGAACGAAATTCATTTAAACTGACAGCCTCGTTGGCAAAAAAATCTATCAACGAGTTACCTTCTCAATAAACATGAGAGACGTGAGTCTCATCACAAGATTGTAGCATCATTATTGTATCGTTAATGAGTTTTTCGACACTCCAACTCAGAGTATGAGTGCCACGCAAATAGTTAATAATGTTTATAGAATCTCCTTCCACCCATAATTTGGATTAGCCTTTGTTGATTGCATACTTAACACTTATGAACATAGCCTCCACCTTCGTGCGATGATTGTTCTGAGTTCCCAACGGGAGTGACACCATGCCAAGGAGTCTGCCAACATCATTTCTTAACACCCCCCACAACGTGCAGGCCCGAGATTCCCCTTCGCTGCCCCGATTGAACCTGCTTGTTTGATCCTTCGATCATTCTTATTTTAACTAGTTTGTGTGATATTTGGGTGATTTATTATGATGTATTAGATTATATATACATCTATTCCAATTGTTGAAAATGTGTGGTTTTATAAGATAATATTAGCGTATTAACTTGAATACCTAAATTATCATAGATTATATATACTTCATAGGTTGTGAAGTATGGGAATTAATATTACATTGAAGTGTTATCTTGAAATTGTTAGCTTATGATGCTAGGTAAACGTTTGTGGAAAATGAGGTCATTAAAACAAGGGGAATGATGGCATGATATAAATTTCATCACTGATAGGTTGTGATGTTATGCAAACCATGTTGATATTCTATACTTGATTGATTACTCATATCACCTTGAAGTAAGAAGAGATTATTTTCCCTAGGGCTAGGGTGTATACTTGATGGTTATATCAACATTCAACATTAGGGTTGAAAAATGTATTTTCAAATTGTGTTATTTTCTTATTTTATGATTAAGAGTCTATCCCTATTCACAAAATTCTAGAAGAGGACTCACGTTCCGACAACCCACCCAAAGTTGTATTGAGAAGAGGACTTTAGGTGCAGAAACACAAATTTCTCTCAGGATAATGTCCTCCAGATTATATACAAATGTAGTGAACATTGTAAACAT
>CM021105.1:409158644-409365431 GCA_007115665.2 Sequoiadendron giganteum | reverse complement strand
CACGTAGTTTAATTAGAGGGTCAATTTATAATTGTTTGTTGTGCTTGTGAGTGGGTTGTTGATGTATCCACTCCCCTTGTTCTATTTGGTGATCCTGGATGATGATAAATCATAGTCCACTCTTATCTAGTTGAGTCCACCTAGGAGATCCTAGTGTGTCTTAGCTCTCCCCTTGCGCTTCGTGCAAGCCTGGGGACCAATCGAGACATCTAGTGTCTTCTTCCCTTTGCGAGACCTACTTGGAATTTCATCACCTGGGGGACAATCCCAACCACATGTTACCGACAGGGTATATAAATGGGGAAAGCGAAAGCTATACCTCAATCCAGTCATGTCGTGTCTGGCGGAGCGTCGAAGCTAGGGTGATACCTAGATAAGATGTGAAGAGTTGGTCTGAGTTTCCAGTACCTCGCTGGGGCTCCCGACTCACACCTATAGATGGGTTCATGTTCAAGGTTGTGCCCCACATACCGTGCATATATTAGGGACTCACAAGATAACCTTGTTCAACCTAGATAGAGACATGTGTTTTAGTCGCGGCTTGGTGTAGTGCAGGGGATGCAAATCATACCCCGAAGTTACTTACCACGTACTCCCTTAGGTTGAGATACAAATCCTCATGATGGACTACGATAGTCCTTGAGTGAGAGCGTGAAGGTGAGCATGTGGCATCCGTTGATGACCCTGTGCCATTGGAACGCTGGCTATCTACCTACATGAGAAAGGGTGTTCCAAAGAACCACCCCACTATCACGGAGTATTAAGCTTGGGTTGTCTGCCCAAGGTGGTGAGCCTACATTGAGTTTGCAAACCTGTTTCACTAATTTTAGGATTATGTTGCTTGGACTGTCTTCTTTGTGCTATACCAATGCTTTCGATTGAGTCAGTCTAGCCCCTTGTTTGTTGTTTGGTGCATTTTCAATCCTTTTTCATAGTTAGTCCCTTACAAAAGTGATTATGCTCTCCTGCTTGGGCGAATGTGTTTCTAGGGGCGATTCTACCCAGCTGTTTCGATGAACCTGCCTTCACTATTGGGCTAATCTACTTAGAGGGGTGATTTTGCATATCTGATTGGGTGAATTTGCTTCTAGAGGTGATTCTGCCCAACTGTTTGGGTGAACTTGATTCCACTGTTGCGTGAATCTGCACATAGAGGCGATTTTGCTTTGCAATTTGGGTGATCTTGCTTGGTATAGGGGCAATTTTGATTTTTTTTTTTGGTCTCATTCATCATCTAGTCTTCCATTTGAGTCTCCGCTTAGGATCGTTTAGGTGTTCATTCTCCATTTTTGAGTCCTCGTTTTGGACCGTTCATGCATTTGTTTCCTCATCTGCCATATTGTTCTCCATTTCGGGTGTCCATTCAATCCCTTTCGCAATCTCGTTCTCCATTTTGTGTCTTTGTTCAATCCCATTTACAGTCTTGTTTGTTGTTCTGAGTCCTCTCTAGGTCTATTTGCATCTTTGTTTTGCTCGTTTTTCATATTGTTCTCCATTCTAAGTCTCCCTTCAGTCCCGTTCGAGATCTTGTTCTTCATTTTGGGTTCCCCTTTGAGTTTGTTTAGCTTTTCGTTCTTCATTTTGAGTCTTCGTTTGGGTCTATTTGGCATTCATTCTCTGCCAAAGTTGCCATTCGAGTCCATTTAGTTAAGCCTGTTATCCCGTTACATAGTTTTGAGAATCAAACCTACCCATTCTTTAACATTTTCTATTGATTAAGTGAATTTGTTTGATGTTTAGGCGAATCTGCTTGTTGTTTTGGGTGAATCTACTCTTGAGAGAGATCCTACCCTATTGTTTGGGTGACCCTACCTTTTGTTTAGGCAAATCTGCTAAAACAGGCGATTCTGCTTTGTTGTTTAGGTGAGTCTGCTATGTTATTTTAGGTGAATCTTCTAAAACAAGCAATTATGCTCTACTGTTTAGGTGAGTTTGCATGTTGTTTTAGGTGAATTTGCTAAAATAGGCAATTTTGCTCTGTTGTTTAGGCAAATTTGCTATGTTGTTTTAGGCAAATCTGATAAAACAGGCGATTTTTCTCTACTGTTTAGGCGAGTCTGCTATGTTATTTTAGGTGAATATGCTAAAACAAGTGATTTCGCTTTGTTGTTTAGGTAAGTCTACTTTGTTGTTTAGGCGAATCTGCTAAAATAGGCAATTTTGCTTTGTTGTTTAGGCGAGTTTACATGTTGTTTTAGGTGAATCTACTAAAACAGGTGATTTTTTTCTACTGTTTATGCGAATCTGCATTCTATTTTGGGTGAATCTGCTAAAAGGGGCTATCCTTCTTTGTTGTTTGGGAAAATTTGATAGTTGTTTTGGGTGAACCTGCAATTGTTTGATGAAATTATCTACTATTTTGGGGCGAATCTGAGTCTATTTCGAGTGTCACCTCTATTTTGGGCCAATCTAATCTTTCTGAGTGAGCTAGTTATCATCATCTATCTTTCTGTTATCATCATTCTCGTTTGTCTTCACTTTCAAGGATCATCATTCCATCAATCAATTCATCTACGATCATCCTTAGATTGCATATCCATCATCATTTTTTCAATCTAAATCCCCTAAAACTTCATTTTGGAAGTTTTTATCCAAGTTGACATAAATGTCTGATCCCGATCACCATCATCTATACTTGCTTAGGATTGCATCTGTCCTAAGTTAGTAAATCATCTTCGACCCAATCAATATACCTTTATCCTAAGGCAGATTCAGTTTCGTAATCATGTATCTTGTGCCTCTATCCGATCAGTCAGCACCTTACGTCATCTAATCAAAGCTTCTGAACTTGAGTTTAAACTCGGTTTTGCTAATCCAATCCATCATCTCATCAATTAGTCCTATCTGATCTAATCCAATTGCATCATTTGTCCCTCATCTATCTTAGATCAATCAATCCTTCATTCATCACTTAGGTCCATTCTACACTTTCATGCTCGTTACCCGATCATAAGAAAAGAAAATCATGGCAGATCAACAAGCCCAAGGTGCGCAACCCTATGTTCCTCAAGATCCCAATAATGGAACTCAAGATCCCCACAATGGAGGCTCATCGCAATCTAATAACAAATTCCAAACCACATCACCTCCTATTGATGAAAGCATGTTTAATCAGCTTGAAGTCACAATTGATGAATATCTCAATAATCCCACTAATCTTCAAATGACAAATCATCTCCTCAATGAGCATGGGGACAAAATCCTCGCTACCTTACTCTTAAAGGGAATCAAGCCACCAACAGGGCTTGAGCTGTCAAATTTCATCAATACACCACTTCTTGAGCCTCCTACGTCTCAAGACCCATAGGCATCACAAAACCCCCCAGGGAATAATTATGTGCATGAGGGTCCTCCCGTCGACAATTGGTACCAACCAGGGTGTGGTAATGTCGTACTCTATCAAGAGCCACAACCTTGGGTCTCGATTATGGTTGCAAGAGCACCACCAGATCTAAATGACCCCCTTGCTTTTGGTATGTTGCAAAACCTTCCTCAGCCACCATCTCAAAATGTCCCTCAAGGTCAGACCCCATTATCGATCCAAGCCGAACAACTTCCCATTAATCCTGATCCTTTCACCAATCTGTCACCACTAACAAGATGGATGCCTCCTTCTAATCAAAAACCACCTCCATTTATTCCTCAACAACCATCTCAAGGAAACATCCTATCCTCCCAACCCCCACAAATTAATCCTAAACAAACACCACAACAAATGCCCCAACATACTCTAATCCAATCTTAGCCAATTCAGCAGTAGCCACCTCAGTAAAATATCCCCATGCCTGCACAACAAAAACCACCTTCACATCCACCACAAGGTAACCCAATGAAACCCCCTCATCAATCTCAAGGCCCCACAATTCAATAGGTCCCTCATAAAAACCCATCTGTCAGCCAACCTCAGGTCACCCATCAACCTAAAATCACTTAGCAGTCACAAAACCCCGCTCGACCCTCTTATCACCACCTCAGCCACAAATCCAAGTGCAACCTCAACAATCTCATCATTCCATTCCCGATAACATAGCCCAATACCTATACCATCCCCAAAGCACATTATATCTGCAACGTCCTATGCCTAATCCTAATCCTGGATATACCCATCATGTTCCACAACAAGCTACTTCCCATCAGTAGCCCAGTACACAGCAGCCTCCACATGCGGCTCAACAGCATACCGCCTATAATTATTAATCCAATCCATACTATGCTTCATAGTAGCGACCATCACAACAATACCCGCCATATCAACAAGGTGCTTCCACTTCGTACTATCAATCACCTCTGTCATATCAACAAGGTGCTTCCACTTCATACTATCAAGCACCTCGATCATTCCAACAAGGTGATTCCGCATCATACTACCAAGAACCTCCATCATACTAACAAGGGGGTCCTTCATCTTACCATCAAAATCCACCACCTTACCATCAACTTTACACCAATCTATCAGCACAACCTACATACACCAACCAATATCAATTGAATCCATCATATACACCTTCGCCACCTTATCATCAAATCACATCCACTCCATCCACATCTTACCAACAATATGACCCCTACAGTCAATCCAATCCGTCATATCCATCTTCATCAATGCCTATTAAAAAGGAGCTGGAAGAAGTAAAGGTTGCATTGAAAGACTTGCAAACAGGTAATTCTAAAAAGTCTTTCAAATTTGAGGATATTTGTCCTTATCCATTTGACCCCTTAATTTCACTCATTCCTTTCCCTAAGCATTTTGAAATGACCAAATTTGACAAATACAAGGGAACTAAGGATCCTAAGAACCATCTACAAGAGTTTTATTCGCATTTCCAAGAAGTCATCCATAATGACAACTATCTCCTACGATTGTTCCCTAGGAGTTTAACAAGGGCAACTCTTGACTGGTTTATGGGTCTTCAAAAGGGGTCAATCTCTTCCTTCGCTGATCTTTCAAAAAAGTTCATTGCACACTTCTCCTTCAATTTGGAGAAAGATATTCATACATTAGATCTTCTGAAAGAAGCCCAATGTGATGGTGAAACTTTCGCTAGTTACCTGCAGAGGTGGCGTGCCTTGGCTAGCTAAATGAAATCCCCTCTTAGTGAAAAAGATCTTGTGACTCTGTTTGTGTCCAATGCTCATCCTGAGATGAGACATAATCTTAACCTTCACTATGTCTCAACATTTTTGGAGGTTATTGAGAAAGGTCCCATCATTGAGAGAGCTCTTATCGCCAAGGGGCAAGTTAAAATCTATAATCCAGATAAAGAGAAGTCATCTAGGGATAAATCATGCTACTAGAACAAAAAAAAAAATGTGGTCAATGATGGTGTCACAGATACCAAGCATATTTAGTTATCGAACACCTCACAATGGCCTCAATACGCTCCTCCACAACAACCAATGTCGAATCCCATATTCGTGCCACAAGCCGCACCTCGTCCTCCCCAACAATCCAATCAAAATAATCAAGGCAATAATCAAGGCAATAATAAATGCTCTTTCATTGCTTTGGGAGAGCCCCTAAGTGTCGTATTTAATAGGCTTCTACAAGAAAATTATCTAATTACATATCCAGTGGCAAAGCCTTTTGATGCATCTTCCCCAAAGCCAACATGGTACAAGGAGAATGAGTATTGTGAATTCCATAAGATCAAAGGTCATTACCTCAATAAGTGTAAGAGACTAAATAAATATGTCCAAGATCTTATAGATCATAGGGATATGCAGGTAGATACCAATCAGGCACCCTCATCCAATGCTCAATTACAAATATATCAGAATGCATTCCCTAACCATAACCAAGGAGCTAGTACATCCAATGCCAATCTGGGAACAAGCAACAACAATGCTCAAAACAACAACACTAACAACATCGGCTACAATAAGGTACCCTATAACTATGACAGAATAGTTATGTGTATTAGTCAAGTAGAGCCTAGCATCTCCATGATTCACGTCAAAGGCAAATATCCTCAGTGTGCTGTCATGACTCGTTGAACCCGCATTTCAATCCATGGTCCTTCCACGTCACCCCAACCAGCCCTTGTAAGCTCACAATACAATATTCTTGACCACCTTGGGAAGACACCAGCCCAAATATCCATTTTATATTTGCTTAAGTCTTCTCTAGTACACTAAGAAATCCTCACTAAGGCCTTGCAGGATACCCAGGTACCAAACGATATAGATCCCACCCAATTCCAAGCTTTAGTGGGACACTTGTCTTCATCTTATCAGTTGGGTTTCAGCCAAAATGACATGCCTGTCATCAGCCCTGATCACAATCGCCCACTCCACATTGAAGTCCTTGTAGTTTGACATAAGATAAAAAGGGTCTTGATAGATAATGGTTTTTCCCTCAACCTATGTACATTAAAGTTCATAAAACAGGCATTACTATAAAGGCTTATGGTAATACTAAGAGAGATTTTGAAGGCACCATTTGCCTTCCCATCCAGGTGGGCCCCATTGTGCAGTACACCATGTGACATGTTCTTGATTTTGATCTTCCATACAATCTCCTTCTCGATTGCCCATGGATTCATTCTGTAACTGTAGATTAAATCTGTCTGATAAGATCTACAACTAGAATGAACAATATTAATCCTAATCTAAATCAAAACTAATCTAAAATCAAACAATAAAGAACGAGTATGAAAACATGATGAATAATTAACAAACTAAATTGATCTCACCGAATATGCATTCACCCTTTCGAATTAACTCCATTGCCCTTCTCCATTTTGCCTTTTTAGTGTTCTTGCCCTCATATTTATGTGTTTGAATGCAAGTATAGCTATGTTGAATGTCTAAGCAAAATATTGAAGATTGTTTCTTCTCAAAAGTATAATGATTTTGGGAGGAGGAATAATGATAATGACAGGCCATTTTATAGATTTTGTGTTTTTGAACGATCAGCTCAGATTGAAAGAGAGATCGACGGACGAGATTGATGAATGCCATGCGATGAGTTATGTGATAGATAGAACGTGAGTTCAAACGTGAGTTAGAACATGAGTTCAGGATAAAGACTAGATTTAGGAAATGAGTTTAATCTTCAAAAATAGAAGAAATAGACTTTGTATGCAAAAGCCAAAGTTAGAAGTTGAAGAATAATGCATTTGAATGCAAACATGAGTTAATTAATTAAATAAAGATATTTAATTAATAAACACATCATGCATATGAGTTAGAACTAGTTAATTGACTAGTTGTGACGGAGAGTTCTCTCACAGAGATAAACTGGTGCTTAACTGAAGAGATAACTGGAGAACTAAAAATAGAACTCGAGTCTGAAGGTGAGTGAATGACTTAGATAACTGAATGATAGAGGAATGTGACATAATCAATTAAAATATGAATTAAATGTTAATTTAATTCAACATTCAAAATGAGACTTTAATTAAATAAATAAAGTAATTTATTTAATTTGACTGTTTGAAAAGGATAATATAAATAATTAAATAATAAATATTTAATTATAGTTGAAATATGATAAAGGGGGTAAGAATTAATTAGTTCGCAACATAATTAAATAAACATGATTTATTTAATTAATTAAGTTGAATAAAGATTAATAATGAATTAATTAAAAAAGGGAATTTAATTAATAGAGGAAATATGTGTTAGAAAGGGTAATTAAATAATTAACATTATTTAATCATGACAATGGACTATAGAAAATTATGTCGAATGTGTACTCGCAGGCCTAGACCAATTTTCGGTGTCTACAGTTTTCCCCTCTTTGATACAATGTTGGTACGACATTGTGTCAAAGAAAATATGCCCCGATCATGCCCCAGCATGAAACAGGTTAAGGTATGCCCCCTCGGGAAAATTGACAAATTTTTGAAAGTTTAAAAAAAAATCAGGAAATATTCCCGATAAGTCAATTTGATAGTCAGAAATGCTATGGATTTGACGGAATTGAATTTAGAGATGATACGGACGAATACAGGTCGTTGGAAGTTGAAAGGTTACGCAACCAATAGATTAGGTCAGAAGAAATGCCATTTTTAACCCACCTATAAATAGAAATTAGGGGTAAACCTAATTCATTTGCACTCGGAGGAGATAGAAAAAGAGAAGAATTTGCTCTGACTAACTGACGAAATGGCACCCATTCCTTACACGAAACATCGCGGTTATCGGATCCGGACCTTCAGGCGGCCAGCCGATGCAGGACCACCAATATGTACCCAAAAACGAGAGCTTGAAATGTATTTTTGGCACATTTTTCTAGGCGTAGAAAATTAGTTTCGCAAATGCGGTGCATCGTGAATGACGCATATGCCGTCGTATTCGCCGCATTTGACTGCGAAACGACGCATGTCTAAATTCATGTGTAGGCTAGAATAGGCTTTTAGGAAAATGAACACATTTGAAAAATAGTGCACCGCATGTGAATTAGGGTTGGACGCATGTGTGTTTGTGAACCGCATATGCGTCAGTGACCGCATATGTTGTAGAAATGTAGGCTATGAAAATGCACTGCATGTGTTGAAAATAGGTAGGTTAAGGAAACTGCAACGCATTTGTAATAAATGACTGCATGTGGTTTAGTGAACCGCATGTGCAGTATGAGAATAGGGGTTTGGGAAATATGCGACACATATGTACTATGCACCGCAACTGAGGCAGTGTGCAACACATTTGAAAAAAATGCACCGCATCTGTCAATGTGAGTTGCATTTGGCTGGTGAAAATTTTGAAAATTTTGTTAAGTAAACTTGAGAATTTTCTAACATGATGGTCTAAATGCAGGTGGTTCTAGATCCGATATATACACAAGAGTCGTGACCAGATACCTTCAATTTGAGGGATAATCTGACGAGTGCAGAGATTCGACTGTTATGGGTTGTAGGTCTATGACACTGTTTGTCTATGCCTGCCATTCGGGCGAACAGGGGGATGTTGATGGCACTGTGCGAGCGATGGCATTCTAAGACATCGTTGTTTCATTTGCCGACTGGGGAGGCCACTGTCACATTAGAGGATGTGTACAGGATTTTGAAACTACCTATTAGAGGAGAGCGGGTTACATATGATCCCCAGCGAGGGTTGACTAAGTTGGAACGGTTCTATCAGGTTGATGACATTAGTAGGCTCAGCATTGAGCACTACGAGATTAGATGGCTATTGTTAGCAGACAAATACGACAGGATTGACTGTATCCTATGTACATTGATTGGGGGTATTGTTCTTCTAGACAGACGGGGTCATGGCTTTCCAGTGGGATGGGGAGCTATGTTGGTTGGTATGTTAGAGAGTGAGACGAGATATGCATGGAGTCCATGTCTACTCGGGATGTTGTATTTTTATCTACATGACATTGCGTACAAAGATGCACAGTCATTGAGTTGTGGGATGACACTGCTGATGATATGGGGTTTTGAGAGGATAGTTGTATTTCGTCCTCTAGTGATAGTAGAGAGAGAGGAGAGATTTCCATATGTGTTCTGATATACAGGACAGATTACGTAGACACATGTTGGAGACACAGGATACTAGAGACATGCATTGGATACACTTGATCAGTTTATATGGAGACCTTACATGGATTGTGAGGTGTGGGTGGATGATGATATACATTTTCCATTATGCAGACAGACACAGTACTTGATTGGGAGGACCGTTTCTAGTGTTCACATCATTGAGCGACATTTGCCAGACAGAGTTCTGAGATAGTTTGGAGAGGTTCAGGATGTGCCTCTGAGCAGAGCAGAGTTTGCTCGTTCGTCCAGAGAGGTTCCATGGTGGGGACCCATGATACCAGTTACCACAACTGAGGCAGATATACAGGCATTACAACTAGTACAGTGGGGGTGGAGAGATGGATTAGTAGATCCAAGGACTACGGCTGCATACGATGCATGGTGGGCAGTGTATCACCCGATTCCTTATACGGATCCAGATTTTCCAACACCAGTCGAGAGATGAGGCATAGGGCCGAGAGGACGACGGAGAGGTGGAGGTGCCAGAGTGGGTAGAGTTGGTGGTAGAGGCGATGGAGATGATGGTAGAGGCGGAGGTAGAGGTGGGAGACGAGGACAGAGAGGACGGAGAGGGGGTCAGGCAGGTGGACATGCACCTATTTAGGAGGCAGTAGCAGTTGATGTACCGATGGCAGACATCGAAGGGGGAGTGGATGTACAGGCTGGGGGTGAGCATGCTGCAGCAGAGGTAGTGGTTGAGGAGCATGTAGATGTGGATGCTAGACTAGAGGATGTTGCAGAGGATTTGGATGTAGAGATGGATTTTGATCCTCTGGGTATGTTAGCGGGATATGGAGAGGAGGATGTAGAGGATGATGTTAAGGAGGAGGCACCGATGGAGGAGCAGGAGAGATAGCTCAGAGATCGGATAGTGGAGGGGAGACGGGAGGAGGATGCTCCTAGAGATGGTGACAGGGAGGTTTTGGAGGAGAGACTCAGACTTATGATGGCAGAGTTTGACGCTATAAGACTAGAGAGGGACAGTGCATATGCAGAGAGGGATAGTGCTCGTGTGGAGAGGGATATTGCTCTGATGGAGAGAGATCAGGCGATAGCGCAGAGACAAGAGATAGAGCAGCAGTTTACAGAGGTTAGACGTCGTTGCAGTGGGTCTTCATCAAAGGGCATGGTACGAGAGTTGGTCAGATCGGTGGAGAGAGCTACTTACTACAGGGATCTATATGAGGCCGCAGTGTCAGCAGAGAGACGAGCTCCTACATTTTCAGAGGTGCATAATCAGAGGTCACAGAGTACAAAGGGGGTGGTAGGACCATCGAGGACAGGTCCATATGAGAGGCCTTCCACCTCACAGAGAGCACCTACGAGTCTTTTTCCACCACGTGACAGTAGTGGTAGTGGGACACAATGACAGGGATATATTCATGTAGACATATGTATATTGATCAGAGAGCCTGCGAGCTCATGTTTTATTTATGGACACACTCTGATATTGTATTGTGACACACTATTTTGAGCAATATATATATATATATATGATTTTGGCGGCTTCTATATGATATGCAATTATATTTATGATGATGCATTACTTCTATATTATTATGTCTTAATTTACTTTGCAATGGATAATGGATGTAATGAATGTTTATGATATTATTATATGCAATGGTAAAATATACATGCAATGTTTCTATTATGTATGCTAATGATGATGCAATGACCTAATGGTTGTGATTCGGATATTAATGTTTACATTATGTATGAGGTGTAATGTCTATTATGAAAATTCTTATAAAATGGATGCATATGCAGATGACCTAATGTGTTGTTATGTCCCAGGACTCTATCATTATGTTGGGCGAGAGAAATGTTTATATGAATGACTCTAGGATGTTAGTAAGAAAGAATGAATGTGTTGATTGATTGAGAAAAACATATAAAAGAATGAATGAATTTGATTTGATTGAGAAAACATATAATCTTCGATATCTTGCCAAAATATGCTATGCTTGCAATTTTATCATCATTGGGCAGACATGACACAAATGGATGGTACACACTATGATATGAGATAGACCATAGTGTACAAAGTCATCCATCTGTGAAAAATAGGCAGTCGTAGACAAGGAGTGTCAAAACGCCAATTAAGGACAAGATTGCCCCAGTCATTGTTGTCAAGACAAACCACAGACAGCAGACAAACAAAAGACGGATCAAGATACGTCATAGCTCCTCTCAATCCTTGATAGGACATCCTTGAAGAAACTAGTAACATGATTCAAAAACCAACGTTTAAAAAGACAGTTGACAGATAGCGGCCAAAAAAAGAGTCCTGAGACATCCTTGCTTCTCTAAATCCTTCAAGGGACATCCTCGAGAAAGCTAGTAACAGGACTAATTCACAAATCGATAAAAAGATAAGACAAAATAAGATGTAAAGTCATAAAGCCAAAATAAAAGTATTTTCCAAAACTTGACCTTGTGGGAGTGTTTGATGTTGATGTTTGACATAGCGTAATGCGAGAGAATGACACACACCGCATAAGACGTTGAGTCTAGTTTCGACTTGGTGACTTCTGTATAAGGCATGATAAAGCCTGGTTTCAGAAAGACACGTGTCGTATAAGACATTGGAGCCTAATGACGTTGATGCGACAAGCTACATGAGACTATGACAAAATGACAATGTCTGTAGACAAGAAAGACATATCTTGCTAAGACATAATTTGATCGTTTTGACAATGTGTATGATATTGACTTGAGAACATTTTGAGATGTTTTGCCTTGTTGTTGTATGACTTGTTTTAATTCCTTGACTAATAAAAGTGTGTGCGTAGACAGTGTATGACATGATACCCTAAAGTATGATTTAATGTGGCTAAAGACATGCATCTAAGTGAATGATATGCAATGTGTGTGATAGTGAATTGTGAATGAACCCTATTGGACTGACCTAGTGTGGTCTCGGGAGCTCATCAATTGATTAGCCTTGCCTACATTGTACACGCAGAGACCTCGTAGTTCGACACGACCAATGACTTTGAATGTACAAAGAGTCATGATTTTAATGTGTGTGATACATGACAAACCTAGAATGATAGACCTAATGCCTCAGGGGCACATCGATTGATGGCCTTGCCTACGTCCCAGTTGCAGAGGCAACGTAGTTCGACTATGTCTATGACTGATTTAACATGACTAACTGAATTGACATGACTGGCGATTTTTTTGGGATTTTTTGGACATTTTCAATGATGCAATGTTATATACAAGGTGATCATGGAACAAGGATTTTCCCCCGGTCGGGAATAAGACTTGCAAGATGGAATGGGACGTTAGATGTCAATCGTTCCAAGCAATGGATAAGACAACCATTTATTATGAGTGATGATGGAAAAGTCTGAGTGGAATGATGGTAGACGAAGAGCGAGTTTGACTACACATGGCGCTTGTTTGCCAAGTTTTCACCATGGTACTTATCCCTAGCGCCACCAAAGTTTTCAATTTTTTTGGTGTTACAAAGATGCCTGTTTGCCAAGTTTTCATCAAGGTAACCATTTTTTATGTTTTTCATTTTTTTTGTATTTTCTAGATTAAGACACGGATTCTCAGAAGCTAAGCATAAAACCTCTTTAGATGCAGACTATTGATAGGTGACAAAAGCGAATCTCCTTCAGGAGTAGAGAGTTGGTACGCTCCTGATACAAAGGCTTTTGTGACAATGTAAGGCCCTAACCAATTAGGCTCAAACTTTCATAGTTTTTCTCATTCAGCTTGGTTCTTAGGATTCTCCATTAATACCAGGTCACCAATGTCAAAATGTCTATTGAGAACCTTCCTATTATAGCTTCGACGAAGACGATTCTGATAGGCTTGCAAATGATCTAATGCTTTTTGTCTGCGTTCATCCAATAATTCAAGATCTTGTAGCCTAGAGACACGGTATTCTTCATCGTCAACATGACCCTTCAAGGAAACCCTAAGAGATGGAATTTCAACCTCAATAGGTAAGATAGCTTCGAACCCAAATACGAGGGAGTATGGAGTGGCGCCGGTGGGAGTACGGATGCTTGTGCGATAAGCCCACAAGGCAGGATTAAGCTGTAGGTGCCAGTCATGACTAGCGTCATTGACAGTCTTCTTAAGGATTCTAACAATGGTTTTATTAGATTCCTTGGCTTGGCCATTACCTTGTGGGTAATACGGGGTGGAGAAATGATGCTTGATGTGGAATTCTTCACATAAATGGCATACTTCTTGGTTCTTGAATGGGCGGCCATTGTCTATGATTATGGATTGAGGTACACCATACCGACAAATGATATAGTTTAGGATAAACTTAGATATCTGGGTACCGGTGATGTAGGTCATGGGAATGGCTTCATTCCGCTTGGTGAAGTACTCGGTGGTGGTAATGATGAATTTGTGGCCATTGGATGATGAAGGGTGTATCTTACCTATGAGGTCAAGTCCCCATTGGGCGAAAGGCCATGGTGATGTTATTGGATGAAGCCCCTGTGTTGGTGCTCTTATCAAGTCTCCATGTATTTGACATTATCTACATTTCTTTACAAAGACGTACGAGTCTTTCTCCATTGTAGACCAATAATAACCTAGTCTCATAATCTTATGGGCTAAGGTTGGACCACTCGAATGGGATCCACATATACCCTCGTGCACCGCTCATAAAGTTGTTTGTGATTCTTCAGCATCGAGACATCTCATCAGGGCATGATCTAAGGTGCGTCTATATAGGGTTTCTCCGATGATGGTGTACTTGGCTGACTTACAGATGAAGGTTCGACGTTGGTTATTGGACAAGTCTTGAGGTGAGGTTTGGTCAGTGAGATAGTCAAATATTTCTTTATACCAAGGAGACGTAGGACCAATAATGGTACACACCATCGCAGTATCAGGGACATCATAGGCGGGGACCAACAACTATTCAACCAAGAACTCGAATTTAGGCATGTTACTTAGAATATCCAATAAGGAACCCACAGTTGCCATAGCATCTGCAACTCTATTCTGAATGTGTGGTATTTGTTGAAATGTAATGTTATTGAAGTATGTTTGAAACTATCAGCCATACGCTTGTAAGGGGAAAGCTTCTCATCCTTAGTCTCATAATCATCATTCACCTATCGAATTACCAGTTGAGAATCGCCAAAGACATGTAGACTCTTTATCCTCCATTGTGCTACCATTTTCAATCTTGTCACTAAGGCTTCATACTCTGCCATATTGTTTGTACAAGGGAAAGCAATCCTGAATGATTTAGGAATGGTATTGCCTTGAGGTGTAACAAACAAGATACCTGCTCCTGAACCATGACTAGTATGTGACCCATCAAAGTATAGTTTCCAATCGATTTTAATGTCAATGTTGAAGAGGAACTCATCAGGAAAATCTGCCACTAAGGGATGGTCCGCCTTTATAGGTGCATCGGCTAATTGATCTGCAATCACTTGTCCTTTTATAGCCTTCCTTTCAACATATTGAATGTCATACTCGCTAAGTATCATAACCCATTTAGCCAATCGGCCTGTTAAAGTTGCCTTACTTAGTAGGTATTTGAGTGGGTCAATCTTTGCAACCAACTGTGTTTGGCGATTGAGCATATAGTGTCGAAGTTTTTGGGTAGCAAAGACTACCGCAAGACAGGCACGTTCTATGTTGCTATAATTCAATTCATAGCCCACTAAGGTATGACTGATGTAGTAGACTGCTCTCTCATGACCTTGATCATCGTGTTGTGCGAGAAGAGCTCCTAATGCTGATTGGGTTGCCGAAATATATAAGATCAATGGTTTTCCCTCTATAGGTGGCATTAAGATTGGTGGAGTTAGCAAATAGTCCTTGATTTGTTGGAATGCTTCCTGACATTTTGGTGTCCACACAAATGGTACTCCTTTCTTGAGTAGATGTTGAAATGGATGTATTTTATCTGCCAGTTGTACTATGAAACGCCTAATGGACTGTAATCTTCCCTGTAGTGTCCTAGGTTGACCAATTGTGACTGGAGGAGGCATTTCCATGATAGCTCTTACCTTCTCTAGGTCTACTTCAATGCCTCTTCAAGAAATGATATACCCTAACAGTTTCCCTGATTTCACTCCAAAGACACATTTCTTTGGATTTAGCCTGACATTATAATTCTCTAGTCGTTGGAATATCTTGTCTAAGACCTTCAAGTGATCTTCCCTTGTTTCTGATTTTGCTATAATGTCATCTACATAATCTTCCATGAGAGTGTGTACAAAGTCATGGAAAATCGTAGTCATTGCCCGTTGATAGGTAGCTCTTGCATTCTTAAGGCCAAAAGGCATTACATTCCAATAGTATGTGCCCCATGGACACATGAAAGCCATCTTGTGTTTGTCTTCAGGTGCTATTTTAATCTGGTTATAACCAGAGAAACCATCCATAAGGGATAGCATCTCGTATCCTGCTGTAAGATCCACTATCATGTCTATATTCAGCAAAGGGAAGTCATCTTCAGGGCATGCCTTGTTGATGTCTCTAAATTCTGTGCAAATTTGAATGCCCCCAGTTGGTTTAGTCACGGGCACAAGATTTGATATCCAATCTGCATAGTCTATTGTCCTTATGAATCCTACATCGAAGAGTTTCTTTAGTTCTGCCTTGACCAATAGAGCAATTTGCGGATGCATTTCCTTAATTTTTGTTTGACTGGTTTAATACTTGGTTGCAAAGGTAGATGGTGCAAAATTAGATCTGGATCTAGCCCAGGCATGTCAGCATACGAACATGCAAATTTTATCTGCCTCTTTTGGAAGAAGTCCTTAAACTCAGGTTTTTCTGTCTCTGTTAAAGAAGCTGCAAAATATACCATCCTAGGATTCTCTGTTGTACCTATGTTGACTTCAACAGATTCTTCTACTAGCATCAGTGACTTTTCCTATTTCACGGGGAGAATATTTAAACCTCTATCCTTGGGTGCCTCTGGGAGGTTTTCGCCCTCGGATACGTCCTTTATTTTGACTTTTTCCTCGTCCAAAGGTGCCTTTCGGTTTTCACCTAAGGACTCATCATTTTTCTTTTCATTGTCTTTTTTCTTTTTATTCTCATTTTTGTGACTAGAGGTGTAAATAGACTCCCCAAAATATGCTTTGTTGTCCAAGTCTATGGTAAAATCCGCTTTATGATCCCCTCTTGGTATGCCTTCTCTAAGTCTCATAAACTCAGCAATTGCTTCGTCGTTCTCAAATGTATCTATGATAGGTGTACCTTGTTGATCCCAGTCGATAAGTTTGGGATATATGAGAGGCATGTCATCATCGGAGTTTTTAAAGGTAGCAGCTGACAAGGTGAATAGCGAATGGTTGACATGGTCACAGAAGTTTTGGACTAACTCGTGCTTGGTCTTTTCCTAGCGGGTAGGTAAACTTTGATGTGGGACTATTGGAAGGGCTAAGTTTTCAGAAGATGGTTTGTCAGGTGCCCATGTTGCATGATCAAGGGTTTCCCAATAATAGTTCTCTTGCCATTCTTCTTTATACAAATGCTTCCTATGATGGGGACTAGATGGTTGTGGTACAAGTTTGATCTTTAGGTCCAATTATCCAAATATAGCCTCTATGTTCATGGTACTGGTGGAGGAAATGGAATCCCATTCACAATCGCTTGAGTCGGGAGATTCGTCAAAAACGGGAGGATTGTTGTAAATTGGGGGAAGTGTCTCATGAGATATCTCGATGTCTTCGTAAGCACTCACTTCTTCTTGAAACAATGACGAAGTACTAGGAAACCCAATTCTAAGTGGTTGACACCCTAGCCTTAGGTATTTCGGTCGTGGGTAGACAGTGATCAGTTCCATCCTTCCATTCTGATGTAGTCCTAACCCACTGTGTCCATCATAGCCTTCATTTTGCATTATCTTAAAGCCTTTTCCATATTGGTCCTTAGCTATTTGAATAGACGGCAAGGGGTATTCATGTTCTTCTTGATACAACCAGGAATCACCCTGATCCACAATTTCTTCACTTAGCTCTCCCCATTTTGTCAATGTCGTTGTAGGGGGAACATGGAATATGACTACTGACTATCTTTTAGCTACCTTGGGGAGGCCATATGCCTTTGGTGGAATCAATTCACTGATGCAGTATGATGCCTTTATATGATATTCGCCACAACCCTTGTCTTGGATCTCAAGCTTAGGAGTAGTTGATGGAGGTGTGAATGTGATGGACTTAGTGAGATGTGATGAGTCAATGTATTGGGATAAAGTGGATGATGAAACTTCTTGGTTAACCGGCACTTATCATTGTGGAATTTCCTTTAGGCTTGTACAATACTAAAAAGGATTGGATCACCATCAATTGTGATCTTGGTGCCATTATGAGGGAATTTGAGACATTGGTGATATGTTGAAGGTACAACTTTCATTGTGTGTATCCAAGGTCTACCTAACAACAAGTTGTACGGAAGGGTGATATCCAAGACTTGGAAGCTGGTGTTCATGATTGTTGGGCCAATTCTGATAGGGAGTGTGACAACTCCTTTGGACGATCTTTCCTCATCATCATAAGCCTTGATGACTATACTCTTAGAGGTATCTATGCAATCTTCTGAGAATCCTAATGCCTTAACCAATTTTAGGGTACACAGGTTCAAACCTGCTCCTCCGTCTACCAAGACTCGTTTGACTCTGGTTTCATTGACTAAGACTTCAAGATGTAATGGGTCATTGTTATCAGACTTCTCGATTGAGTAATCCTGTTGGGAAAATGTGGCATGATGCGAGTTGGTTAAATATCCCACCATCTCCTCGAAATGATTGACATCTAAGTCAGTAGGGACAGTTGTGTTTTGTAGAGCTTTGTCGAGAATGGCTCGATGCTTAGGTGACAAAGTCAATAGTTCCAAGATAGATATTTGCGCGAGAGTTTTGCTTAGTTGATCGAGGAGATTGTACTTGAACTTGGAAGATTGCGTATGTGGCTCAGAAGAAGGACCTGGAATAGTAATCTTTGTTCGACGTGTGTTTACATTACATTCCAGATGCTTCTTAATGGTGAAGGTATCGACATGCTCATTGGCAGCACGGAGACTATATACGATCTTTCCTTTTCCATAGTCATAGTTGGTGTTTGTGTAATTGGTTGATTGATCATTCTTAGGTCCCGAACTGGAGGCTTTTCCTTTCGTGTGATCATGTAAGGGGTTCGTGAAGACCTTATGATCACTATTCTTGGTGTTTTTCTGCCCACCGACCTCTATGGTTCCATTTTCTACAAAGTCTTGTATAATGTTTTTGAGTTCCCGACATGTTTGTAGGTGGTGTCCTTTTATTTGATGATAGTCACAATAGGCTTTATCATCCCACCATGACGGTTTAAATTATCCAGGATCATACTCTCTCGGTTCCAAAGGTTTAATGAGATTATGCTTGATCAACTCTTTGTAAATAACCTCGATTGGTTGTCCTAAGGGAGTAAATTCACGTGTAGGAAATCTTCGTTGCGGTCGTTGTTGTGACTTTTGGACATAGTTTGCTGTTTGGTCTGGACTATCCGTCGTGTCTTGATTTTGGTGGTATCCTCTAAGTCTGATAACTGGTCCCGTATGCATGTTTTTAGCATCGACAATGTCGTCATTTGTAACATTTTTGTTTCGTGACCAGTATGGCTTTCTATCATTTGACGTGTTTTGATTTTGGACAACGGGGTTCCTGCCTGGTACTTTTATTTCACCTTTGTCGATAAGACCTTTCTCAAGGATGATGCCTTTTTGTACCAAGTCGAGGAATGAAGTACAACAATGCACCCTCAAGTCACTTCGCAGTTTTTGATTGATGTTCTCTAGGAATATCGTGACCTTTTGCTTCTCTGGTATTTCAACTGGACATCTGCTAGCTAGACTTCTCCATCTCTGGAAGAAAGTGGTGAAAGTTTCACCATCCTCTTGTGTCGTGTGGCACAAGGTTGCTATTGTTACCTCATTGTCTATGTTAAAGGCAAAGCACTCAACAAAATTCTCAGCTAATTCACCCCATGATCGTATACCATATGGTAATTTAGAAAACCATTCCAGTCCTATCCCTATAAGGGTTCGTGGAAATAGTCTCATCAAGTAAGTGGGGTCATATGATATGTCCATGCATGCCGTTGAGAATTCTCTAATATGCTCCAAAGGATTCTTTCTCCCATTATACTTAGGCAAAATCGGTATAATATATCCATGGGGGAAAGGTGTCATATAAAGCGCTTTGTCGAATGGACATGGACATAGGTCTTGTGCTAAGATAGTTCATTTTCCTGACATAGACATGTTGTCCATTTGTTGTTGAAGGGTTTGCATTTGGTTTTGGAGGACATCAACTTGCGTCAAAGACATGTTGTTCGCGTTGTTTGGATCAATGTAGGTATTCTGATATGCCATGTTCTATGATGGGTTGTGATTTGGCGAGGGGATATATCTTGTTTGAATGGTCTGATTTGGCGAGGGGATATATCTTGTCTGAATGGTCTGATTTGGTGCAAGAATATTCCCCGTTTGAATGGTCTGATTTGGAATAGGAATATTCATGCCAACTTTGGATCTCTTACCAGTCGTGTTGGTGCCAAAGGGGTTGGATGAAGTTGCTCCCGCAGTGAATTGTAAACCTTGTGTTATGTTGAAAGGGGTTGTGTTTACAATTGACGGTGTTTCAGTTGGTATGACAGTTGGTATTGTTGCGGTGATTTGGGGAACAAACACACTTGACGTCACCATTTGCGTTGGTTGGGTAGATGCAGTTTTCAAAGTGTGAACATCAAATCCTGGTGGTAGTGTGGCACCTTCTACTAGCAACTTTGCTAGATAGCATTGGGGATCATTTGCCAAACACTCATCCATGAAGGATGCAAATTCAGGATCTTGGACTGTTGCCTCTATGTCTTCAACAAAGACTCGCCCATTTGCGTCTCTAGTGACGTATTTGTCAAGCAAAGGTTTGTGTGGGTTTTGTTTCTTCGATGGTTGAGTTCTGAAAGGATTGAAAAATTCGTTGGGATCTGACATTGTTTTATGTTTCTTTTGAGACCTGGTTTCGACCATGAAAAGTTGCTCAAAATGGGGTAATGCAGACTATGCCTATAAACTGATATGACCTATTTCTATATTTTTTGGATTTTTCTGACAATAAGGATGTTGCTAAAATGATTTCTAAAAAAGACGTATACTAAGATGACGTATGGTAAGACGGACACTATGCAAAATCTCGTGTAGACTATGATGATAAATGATTCTAAAATGGGTATAACCTTCCTCCTATGGAGTAAATGCATGCAAGGATTTGATTTGACCAAGGAACCTGATTGTAGGACAAGGATAGTTGACAAGGTGAATTTTCCAAACTTAGACTTGTTGAGCTGAAAAGATCCACTAGATAGGACTAAAGTGACTAGGTTCAATGATTGTGACAAATCGGGACATGATTGTATCCAATGATGAGGAAAGTTACCTATTCTGTGATATGCAATTTCCTAGGAAGTTTCTATATGTATGCAACTAAGGATGACTATGACGAAGACGTGGATTGTAACTAAGATGTATATGACACCTAATGATGCAATATTTTGAGCAAAGGTTTTCAAGGTTCTATCCAAGGTTGATCTTAAGAAATAGAAGCAAAAATGGTGGTGAAATTTTGGACTCAAGTTGCAGTTTTCTAAGTTTTTTGTTAACAGGCAAATACGGTTCACCTAATAGTTGCGGTTCAAAAACTGACAGATGCGGGTTTTCTAACAGTTGCGGGGTTTCTGACAATTGCGGTTCAGATTCTGGACTCTGTAAATTTAACTTTCTGATAGACACTTACGGCTCGAAACTTAACAGATGTGGTTTTGCATGCACACATGCAACGCAAGATATGACAGTTTCGGTTTGCATGGACACATGCGACTCAGAATGTGATAGTTGTGGTTCAATATTTCCAGACTGTGAAGAAATGGAAATTTTGATAGACATATGCAGCATTTAACCTAACAGATGCGACTCGCTAATGTAGATGCGGTGTTTAAACTGACAAATGCGACCTGGTTTTCTGACAATTGAAAATTTTCCCGAAACTTGTTTGACTAACTTTGTTTGTTTGATCAAGAATTTGGCAAATACAGCAAACAACAAACACAGTAATCAATGTATTTTCAGTTTTGTGATGGTTGGACTTGTTAAGACTCAAAAACATTTACAACCTAGGCTATGATGGACAGTATTTGCTGAATTCTCACTTGGATAAATCCTGCTACGCACATTCAAGGCGGATGACTAGTAGCTTGACCCCACTGGCTCCCCTCCACGACACTCACTTATACGGGGCAGCCAAGCTACTGTACCCATGAAACTCCCATGGCATACATGTCACCTCAACACAAGAACCGTAAATTTGTAAGACGGCTTCATAGGTTTGCACCTGCTGTGCTAGCAAATAGATGGGTTTTTGGTAACTCTACAACAAGGCTTTTAATAAGGGCATTCCGTTTGTGGGACACTATCCAACGTCGGTGAGATTCCATTTATGTCCATCTCGTCGAAATAGTGCGCGCGTGATTCTTGGGTTTTCCCCAAGAATCCACTTTTGTATACTGGCTGGAAGTCGCTTGGCTTTAGCGTGCTACCGGTCTGAGTCGTCTTGGGGTGAGTACTTTTTCCCACCAAGACAGGCCCAAATTCTAGAGTCAGTAACCATTTCTCTTACACCCAATATTGCACGAATGCGCAAGGGGAGAGGATACTTCGATTACTAAATCGTGGGGTTCTAAACTAACAAAACAGGCACGAAAAACATTGATAGATTTATTAAGCCCAAACGAGATTATTTACACTACCAAACAGAAGTTCATTTTAATCCACATGATGATTATCTATCTACCAAATGAAAAGCTTGCTAAAAAGACAAAAGCATTAGGTCCTGCATGCAAACTTGTCAGTAGTTCATTGTTTGTCTTTTTATTGTCTTCTATGCTTCATCCTGCAAACACTTGTTATTCCACCTTAAGACAACTGTAACAAACATTAGCGAAAATCCAAATCACCTAAAAAGCGAAAACTAAAAATATGGATGCACGAAAATCAATTAAAAAAATGAAAAAGGTTTACCAGTCAAATGCGGCTTTTGGAGCCACAGATGCGGTTCGACTGTTGACAGGCGGATGCGGTTAATGGCGTATCAGATGTGGTTCAGTAATTCGTTGACAAGCGGATGTGGCAATTGACAGCTGGATGCGGTGATTGACAGGCGGATATGGTTTATGGCGTCGCAGATGCAGTTCGTAATGACAGTTGCGTCGTTGTTTTTGACAAATGCGGTGCGCCATACGGAAAACCTGCGAAAAATGAAAAATAGAAAATAGAAAGATGAAATTTGAAGCGTGTTCACATCGGGTTCACCAAATGTAACTGTAGATTAAATTTGTTTGATAAGATCTGCAAATAGAATGAACAATATTAATCCTAATCTAAATCAAAACTAATCTAAAATCAAACAATAAAGAACGAGTATGAAAACATGATGAATAATTAACAAACTAAATTGATCTCACCGAATATGCATTCACCCTTTCGAATTAACTCCATTGCCCTTCTCCATTTTGCCTTTTTAGTGTTCTTGCCCTCAGATTTATGTGTTTGAATGCAAGTATAGTTGTGTTGAATGTCTAAGCAAAATATCGAAGATTGTTTCTTCTCAAAAGTATAATGATTTCGGGAGGAGGAATAATGATAATGACAGGCAATTTTATAGATTTTGTGTTTTCGAACAATCGGCTTAGATTGAAAGAGAGATCGACGGACGAGATTGATGAATGCCATGCGATGAGTTATGTGATAGATAGAACGTGAGTTAGAACGTGAGTTCAGAACATGAGTTTAATCTTCAAAAATAGAAGAAATAGACTTTGTATGCAAAAGCCAAAGTTAGAAGTTGAAGAATAATGCATTTGAATGCAAACATGAGTTAATTAATTAAATAAAGATATTTAATTAATAAACACATCATGCATATGAGTTAGAACTAGTTAATCGACTAGTTGTGACGGAGAGTTCTCTCACAAAGATAAACTGGTGTTTAACTGAAGAGATAACTGGAGAACTAAAAATAGAACTCGAGTCTGAAGGTGAGTGAATGACTTAGATAACTGAATGATAGAGGAATGTGACATAATCAATTAAAATATGAATTAAATGTTAATTTAATTCAACATTCAAAAATGAGACTTTAATTAAATAAATAAAGTAATTTATTTAATTTGACTGTTTGAAAAGGATAATATAAATAATTAAATAATAAATATTTAATTATAGTTGAAATATGATAAAGGGGGTAAGAATTAATTAGTTCGCAACATAATTAAATAAACATGATTTATTTAATTAATTAAGTTGAATAAAGATTAATAATGAATTAATTAAAAAAGGGAATTTAATTAATAGAGGAAATATGTGTTAGAAAGGGTAATTAAATAATTAACATTATTTAATCATGACAACGGACTATAGAAAATTATGTCGAATGTGTACTCGCAGGCCTAGACCAATTTTCGGTGTCTACACATTCCATGCAAGTTGTTCCATCCACCTATCATCAATGTCTGAAGTTTCCTTTTCAAGGAATGGAAGTGACCATATCTGCTGATCCTCAACCATTTGAGTATTGTCGTGCTTTAAAATCTTCCTTCCCCCGTTCTCACTATTATCCTAGAGTTGAAATGGGGGCACCTTAGATGTCGTCATCCAATCCATCAACCAACACAACATCTACCTCATCCCCATCTGCCACTTTCGATTCCACCATCACCAAGGTCAAGATCATTGACAAGGGCTATGGGGAATACGAAATGTAGACTGCACTTAATGTGGCCATAATTCCACCCTCTCCTCACTTGTTTGGTTAGCCTTCTCAACCTTCATCTAATACAGAAGAAAAGACATTCACACTCACTTCCAAGAACATGGGCTCGACAACATTCAGAGATTTGGGTACTCTTGAAGATCAAATGGAAGATGATATCAGCCAATGGGTTTATCACGAAGAGCCTAAACCATCCACCCCTCTCATGGAATACTTCTAAGAAACTTACCCTCATGAGTCAAGGTTGGCCGACAAATACAATTATTAGGGGGTGGTCTTGGCATAGAGGAACAAGGACAATGCTAGCCTATCGAACCATCTATGCGACCCAGAAGGATAGGCCTAGGCTATGACACGAAATAGAAGGGTCTTGCGGTATCAACTAGTACTTCTAACAATGTCAGTGTGGATAACGGTCTCCTCAAATACATACCTGAAGAAGAGTCCATCATACTTGTGTACAATGACATAGATCTCTCTTCCATGTTCGATTGCATGTCCATATGCACTATTAACCTTCCCCTTCATCACCTTGAACTTATTGACTGGGACCTATGTAGTAGCGCACCTGCCGACACCTTTCCTTTAGTGGATGATTACATAAATCTCATGGGGTTGGGGGAGGATGAATTCCCTAACCACAAAAGTAAAAAGAAACAAAATCAAAATGGGCCATCAAGTGAAAACCTCCCTGAGGTGATTTTTGACTGGGAAAAAGTAAAAACAAAGGATGTATCTGATAGTGAAAACCTCAATGAGGCACTGGAAGATGGGGACGTTCATCTTCCCCTTGTAGGAACTTAATTGTTTGAAAGATCTTCTATTCTCATTGAGGAGACACGGGAAGTTAATTTGGGAACAGAAGAAGATCCTAAAATTACTTATGTAGCCAAATCCTTATCTGAAGAAGAACACTCTACCATTGTCCAGTTGCTTAAAGATGGCATCATTAATTTTGCATGGGCCTATTTAGATGCCAGGCCTAGATCCTGCTCTAGTTGTACACCATTTGGATGTTCACCCAGATGCCAAACTAGTCAAGCAAAAGTTGCGAAAAATGCATCCTCAAGTAGCCTTGCTAGTCAAGAAAGAGTTGGAGAAACTGTTGGAAGCAGGATTCATTAGACCCATTGATTATTCAGATTGGATATCCAACATTGTACCTATAGCCAAACCGAATGGGAGTATCAGGATATGCATGGATTTTTGAGATCTCAACAAGACCTGCCCTAAGGATGACTTCCCTTTGCCAAATATTGACATGTTGGTTGATCTCACTGTTGGACATGAAATGCTATCCCTCATGGATGGCTTTTTGGGTTATAATCAAATTAAGATTGCCCCTGAAGATCAACACAAGAATTCATTTACCATACCTTGGGGCACATTTTTCTATAATGTCATGCCTTTTGGTCTTAGAAATGCGGGGAAAATATACCAACGTGCCATGACAGTTATCTTCCATGATCTCATTCACATTATAATGGAAGATTATGTTAATGATCTATTGGTGAAGTCAAGAACAAGAGCAGAACATCCTGCAGTCCTAAAAAAGATCTTTGAATGGTTAGAGCATTATAAACTGCATCTAAATCCTAAGAAGTGTGTCTTTGGAGTCACGTCAGGAAAACTACTAGGCTTTATTATCTCCAGAAGGGGCATAGAAATAGATCTAGCTAAGGTCAAAGTGATAATGGAAATGCCCCCGCCACACAATTTAAAATAGTTAAGAAGTCTTCAAGGAAAGTTGTAGTCTATTAGGTGATTTATAGCTCAGTTAGTAGATAAGTTCTAGTCATTCTCCCACCTATTACGAAAAGACATCACCTCCAAGTGGGAATCTGAGTGTTTGCTTGGTTTCGACCAGATCAAAGAATACTTAGCTCATCCCCCTGTCCTTATGCCACCAATTCTAGGCAAACCTCTCCTGTTGTACATTTCAGCTACCCCAGTGGCATTGGGGGCATTATTGGCCCAACATGATGCGTCATCAAAAGAATGCGTAATCTACTACATCAGTCAAACATTGGTGGGCTATGAGCTTAATTACTCTCCAATGGAAAAAGCATGCTTAGCTGTCATTTTATGTTCACAAAATCTATGCCATTGCATGCTCAGTCATCTAGTAAAGTTGATATCAAAGGTCGATCCACTCAAATACCTGTTATCAAGAACTACTTTAACTGGCTGCATGGCTAAATGGATCATGCTTCTGAGTGAATTTGATATAGAATATGTGGACAAAAAATCTATTAAAGGGCAAGTGATAGTAGACCAATTGGTGGATACTTATCCTTTGATCATAGAGTTTCCTAATGGAGAGGTCTTTACAATCACAAAAACATCTACTTGGACGTTGTACTTCAATGGTTCATACACACACAATGGATAAGGGGTAGGAATCCTGCTTGTCACACCACAAGGTGACTACATACCAAAATCATTTAGATTGGCATTTCCATGCATAAAGAACATAGCAGAGTATGAAGCTCTCATTATAGGTCTTAGAATCATCGCCCAATGGAATATCACTCACTTGTGAGTCTTCAGTGATTCCCAATTGGTCATTAAACAAGTAAATGATGAGTTTCAAATTAAGGATGACAAGTTGTTACCCTAAAAGCACATGGTGGATGATTTTAATAAGTATTTCACCTACATCCAATTTGAATAGATCCCAAGACTCTAGAATAATGTAGTAGACGCAATGGCTACTATTGGTTCCTTAATTGATATGCCAAAAGATTGTACAAATTGTCAGTTCCTAGTTGAACAACTCTTAATCCCAGTGTATGATATCCCTGAAAGTGATATGGTGTGCAACATCGTAGGTCCTGAATCACCCTGGTATCATGACATCTACGCTTACCTCCATGACAACATCCTACCTACTGATCTCACACATAATCAACACAAATCCTTTATCCAATGCACCTCCTGTTATACCATAGTGGGAGATACTCTTTATCATCGTGGTTATGATGGAACCCTTATTAGGTGTCTGAA
The DNA here is from genome assembly GCA_007115665.2 of Sequoiadendron giganteum. Classification (NCBI taxonomy): domain Eukaryota; kingdom Viridiplantae; phylum Streptophyta; class Pinopsida; order Cupressales; family Cupressaceae; genus Sequoiadendron; species Sequoiadendron giganteum. The sequence goes on along the minus strand of CM021105.1, from coordinate 409,338,122 downwards.
CGAGACCAAATCCCACACCGTGTTGGTAGAAGTGCATACTGGTATTTATGGGGCCCATTCTAATGGTATGGCCCTAGCCAAAAGGATTCTTAGAGCAGGCTATTATTGGCCCACCATGAAACATGATTCCTACAAATTTGTAAAGTGGTGCTTTCCATGTCAACAACACACAAATTTAATTCATACTCCTACACAAGATCTACAACCCATCATAGCACCATGGCCATTTTCACAATGGGGTTTTGATTTAATCGGCAAGATTCACCCTCCATCCTCCGACGGCCACACCATCATCACTGCTACTGAATACTTTACTAAGTGGGTGGAAGCAATGTGGCTCACTCAAATAATTGGTATTCAGATTTCCAAATTCATCCTCTTCCATATCCTCTGCAGGTATGGAGATAATGGAAATCCATTTAAAAATAAGGCCATGAAAATCCTTTGTGAGACCTATCACATCCAACACTGTTGCTCCACTCTATATTACCCCCAAGGAAATATTCAAGTAGAGGCAACCAATAAGACCTTAATCTAAATTTTGAAAAAGGTTGTTAATAACATTGGATGAGATTGGCATCTCCACATCCATCTCGCTCTTTGGGCTTACCGCACCTCCATCTGCACCCCCACTGGCACCACACCATATTCCCTTGTTTATGGCATCAAAGCTATCTTGCCAATTGAAGTCCAAATCCCATCACTATGCATATCTCTAAATAATATAATAAGTGATGCAAACACTCGAGTCGCACACCTTGCTCAATTGGAACTCCTGGATGAAAAACGTGTAAAAGCATATAATCATTTACAAGCCTACCAACATCGTCTCAGGAAAAGCTACAACAAAAAGGTTCGGCCTCATCAATTTAATGTTGGTGACCTAGTCCTTAAAGAAAATCAGCACAATCTGCAAGAACATGACAAGAAAGGAAAGTTTGAAGCAAATAAATAAAATAAAAATTCCAAAAACAGTAAAGAGAAATAATTCATCCTATGGTGAAAACCACTCTTCATGGCATCTTGGATAAGTAAGTTTGGTGAAAACCTGGCAATAGGCGCCATCCGTAAAGGGAATAATCATTATTTACCATTGCATCCTAGTTAGCTTATCCTTCCATACATCTTATCCTTTGTCCTATCCCTATCATCCAACTGATCCTTATCACTCCATCAAGTCTCATCACCCATCTCATGGTACTTTTGTGATTGAGCATTGGATGATTCATGTTGGCTATCCAAAATCCTGAGCTTGTTATCCTTCATCTGAGCTTGTCATCACTTGTGCATAGTGTTCCATCGTCGATCTTGTGTCATCATCTAGGCTCATCCATCGTGTCAGTCATCATCAGGTCACATCTTGTCTTTAGTCTTTTTTGAACTACGTTGCCCTTGCGCTTTCATGTAGGTAAGGTCGATCTTTTGATCCACCCCCAGGGCATTTGTCTGTCCATCTTTATCCTTTATTGTGGTTCCCATTGTTCACTTTCCGCTTTTCTCCATGGTCTTTTGTTGAACTACGAGGGCTTTGTGCTTTCACGTAGGAAAGGTTGATCTTTAATCAACCCCCGAGCCCCTACATCTTTAGGGTGTGTTTGTCTCATGTCATGCATCTTGTTGTGTCATCAAGTACATCCCTATCATAGCCGGTAATTACAAACACATTTCACTACTATCATCAGGTTCTATTTTTTTTTCAAATATCCTGCATCATGTTGATCTTTTAGCTTAGCCTCCATCTTTGGTCTCAACGGGATGCATCCTTCCTAACAAACCTCATCAATCCCATCCATCTTTTTGATCCTGTGACAAAGGACGTTTGAATTTGATTGTGATCTTTTGATGCTTTTTACATGTTGTTTATCATTTGAGCTTCCTATCATACCTCATCAAGGTCACCACGATCCATCATATCATGGTGCGCTTTGATTGGTAAATTTAGGGGCGTATCTTGATCTTTTGTTTGCTTGATGTTTTCCTGGTTGCCTCATGTAGTCCCCACCAAGATCCTTTTGGGTCTTGTGGCACATTGGGAAATCCTTTGTGCTTGTGGTTATCTCAATACCTGGCTCGACCAAAGTCCCTGCGACTTTGGGGTATTGGGATAGCCTCTCCTGTTTGATGTGTTTGTTTTTTGCATTAGACATATGCTAGCCTTAGTTCCTCATACTCTGGCATCTTGTGTCTTCTGCTATAGCAAAACTCAGTGCTCCTAAATTGGAAAATGGCATTACGATTGCATTTTCATACATTTTGTTGCATTGCATCTATCCCCCCATATTTCTCTAACCTATGACTAGTGATTTTGGTTGTGCAAAAATTCACGTCCCATCCCCTCTTCTTCTCAGGATCCACATGGTCTCGATAGGTGCAGTTCCACACCTTCTCCCCCTATCCATCTCACCTTATTTTTATAATCATTATAGGGAAAGTACTTGCCATTAAACCCAAATAACCCACCTCCATCACTATGCATGCCCTTATTTGCACTCATGTGCATGCTAATTTAATTCAAATATTAATGTTTTTAGGGCATTTAATTGCATCCTATCTTGCATAGCATTATCATTATCATATTCATTTTCAATTGTTTAGAATGCAATAGATTTTGTCATTCTAAGCATCTTCAATTACATTCATTCCATTATCATTTCATCACATATTAGTTTATCTCATTTATATGCATTACGATATACACATACGTTACATTCGATGCATCCATTACATTTAATTATATTACATTCCCACAATCCTCATACTATAGCCCATGACATAAATCATAAAATTAGCAAGCATATATACATCTCATGCATCTCCATCTACATCACAAATCATTAGTCCATCGTCATATCATACGTCACATCCTACATCATCACATGTTAGGCAACATATATATCCCATCGATAATCATAAATGCATACATATATCATGATTACTCATAACATCTAAACATAAATCACATCCCATAATAAAAAAATCCATACATAAGCATCCATAACATCATAAATGCATAACATAAATAAGAGCATCGCATCATATATATATAAATATCAAAAATATCCAAGTCCATACAAACATCCATAATAATGTCCCTCATAATAATAAATACATGTCCATCATGTGTCAGCAAATAAAATACAAGTACAGAGGGTCCCTCAAAAATAGGAACCACATCAATGAGTAGGTTGCTCTTTATCTGCTCTGCATTGTGGAACCTATGACCTCTATCCCTATTCCCTGCCAATCCACCCTGCACCTGTCAAACATCAGGATCCTATCCCTCCTATCCTCTAAACCCTAAGTTTCCTGCATCTGACCTCAACGGTGAATCTAGCACTGATGCCCTATGTGGGGGAGTCTCTCTGTAGCTGCTATAGCCCTGTGTGTGTGTCCCCACTATCCTGGATGGTGCTGACATTTGTGGCACTGCTTGGACATATGGTGGTACATAGCGTGATAGATCTGGAACCTCTATGAAGTATGCCACCATGTAGTAGCTTGAGTCCCTTATGAACTCATCCCTCTCCACCGCTTGCATCCTCACAATATCTCACTCTGATCTATACCTATGTCATAGCCCCGACAAGAATCTCTTCTCCTGCTCCCATGCCTCTTGTGTCATCTGTAGCTACTCTACCTATCCTTGTATCTATGTCATCTCCTCCACTAACCTATCCCTCTCATCCCACAGTTGTTGTATCTCCTCCCGCATCCACCTCATCTCCTCCCTTGCCATGTCTCCCCCACCTTGCGGCTGACCTACCTAACCCTACATCAGTTTCATCCCCTCCACTGCTATGTCTCTCTCCTGCTGCAGCTAATCTAACCACTCCTACAACTATGCCAGTCTCTCTCGCTCTAAAGCATTTGAATCTGCCTCTCTACTGCCTTGGCTCTCTCCAGGATCTCCCATGGCTACCTCTGCACACTTCGTCCTCTCTTGGAGCTCATCCTGCTCCCTCCTCAGCTGATCCCGCTCTCTCGTTTGCTCCTCTATCAACCTCCCTCTATCCTCCAACTACCTCTGGGTATCCACTAGCCTCCTCTCCAACTCATATATCTTTGCCTCATACCTCAAGACATCACATCCTGCCTCATCTGCTAGGGTCCTGAAAGACATATCCTCTATGGTCTGCAACCTCTCCATCTTTTTCTCGAATCCCCTTAGTCTCTGCTCTGCAATCCATAGCCTCGCTAGAGCTCCTGGCAACAATACGGTTGGATCCTCTAGTGGAGGCAGTACATAGGGCACCATAGCCAAAGGATGAACCTCTAGAACATCCACCTCCATCGCATCTCCCTGCCCTCCCATTTGATCATCCCTCTCCTCTTCAGCCTCCGCCTCCCTAACTCCACCCTTCCTCTAACGATTGTCTCTCCTCCTCCCCCTCCTTTATGTGACTAGCCTCACCTCATCCTCTACACCAAATCCTTGAGCCCCTACTATTGGGTACTTTGTCGTCATTCACCTCAGCCTATGTCGAGCCCACCATGCCGCAAATTGCACTGTGGTCCCTACGTCTGCCAACTCGGTTGTCCTCTTGGGAAAAATTATCATCTGCTGCTCCTCCCACATCTATCTCATGAACTCTACGGTGAGCAAGTCCCCCATAACCCCTCTCATGAAATCTGCCTGAACCTCTATGGTGTTGCTAGTATATCTTACTCTATCTCATACTATCTCAGCACCCTGTCTGCCTTGTGGACCTCAATAATGTATGGCTCCCTCCCGACTATGTAGCATACAGAGTAGAAATGACCACTATGCCTCCGCTCATCATCTCTCCATCCCACGAACTATTGTGTCATGTACGACCTCCATATGATATGATCCTCCCAAAGATTATCTAATTTCCTCCTCCACCCCTCTAAGTCACCAATGTCTGTATAGCACAACCACCAACTGTACTCTTCCCCATACCAGTAGGCTATTGGTAAGGTCTCGTTTGATGTCCTGTGTACCACAATCTCTAGCTTGGTCACACTGATATGCTCCCATGCCCATATTTGTAGGAGTATCACATGGGTGACACTCTTCGCCCCCTTATAGAACACTATGTGCATGCCCATGTACAATTGCGCTAGCATGCAGGTCCCCCATGCAAACTCCCCCTCGTGCCTCTCCACTATGTGTCGCATGATCTCAATAACCTTGAGGCTGCAAAACCTCTCACTTTTGTCCGACAGAAGGATACTGCTAATTAACCCGCATAGGTATAGTGGTAAGGTTGGCACTCCCAATCCCAAGCACCTATCTATATCTAGCTTCATCCCTTAGATAGGAAGATTCCTCCGTCCAAATAGGGTCCGTAGACACCTCTCTTGATCTCCCACCTTGCACTGCATCCAACTGACCATGTGTCCTATAATTGGTAGTCGCAAAATCCTCTAGAAGTCCTCCAAGGTCACGGTCATCTCCCCTATTGGGAGATGAAAGGTGGAGGTCTCTGAACTCCACCACTCCATGAAGGTTATCAGCAATGCCCTATGCACCTAGATGTTGGGATAGCCCAACATATGTAACAACCCTACCTGCGCCAATGCCTCATGATCAACACCATTCATTGTGCGAGTGGTCGCCACTAACACGGCTGAGTGTCTCTCCCTCGTGCACAAAACATCAAATGCCTTTATCCATAAAATCACATATTAGCCCTGCTAATTCCATATTTCCTTCACATTTCTTATCCCCCTACCTTGAGATAGTCTACTCAATAATTTTCCTTTCTTCTCTCTCTCTCTATATATTTCTCTGTCTTTCCCTCTCCTCTTTTTTCTTCCTTTTCTTTTTCTTTCTTTTCTTTCTCCTTCCCCCCCAGGGGGCGTGTTTGTGCTTCCCTAGAGTGGGTTCGCCCCTCCTGTGGGGCGGTCCACCCATGTGGGCGGGTTTTCCCCTAGGAGAGGCGATCCCGCCCTCATGGTCGTTTCTGCCCCTTGCTTGGGGCAAACCTGCTAGTAGGGGTGGGACCGCCAGGGGTGCCACCGCCTATGGTGGCGGACCCGCCCCTATGCAAGGGGTGTCACCGCCTGTGGCAGTGAGTTCGCCCCTCTGTGGGGGGCGCTGCCGCCCCTGGTGATGGATTCACCCTTGTGTTGGGGCGAATTTGCCCCTTTAGGGGCGGTTTCACCCCGCGGCCTCTGATCTTTCACCCAAATTCTTCCTTTATGGGCAAATTTTCTCTTTAAATGGGCAAATTCGCCTCTTCTCGCCAAAACCCTTACGGGGCAATTTTGGCTCTTCAGATGGGCAAATCCCCCACCCCTCAACAACCCATTTCCCATCCTCTCCTATTCTAGCTACCCAAAACCCACATTTATTATAACTTTTCAAACTTAACTAGAAAATCACTAAGTTGAGTTTTGCTCTAACCTAGCAGGGTACCACACACTCGAAGTAGAATTGTTGTATCTCCTCGCCTCGATGGATTATCGCGTCATCCAAGATGTTGCATCCCTGCCATCATATCTATGGGCCATCCTCATCACCTTCATCTCTCTCTCTCTCTCACTCACTCAATCTCCAATAGTGAAAATGGTGAATAGTAATTTCTAAAAATTACTATATATTCACTTTTCCTCTTTTTAAATTTCGGGTATTTTTTATTCTTTATTTTAAAAAAATTCCTCTAATTAATCCTCCATCTTCTGCAGGCCACCATTTGCACGTCGTTCGTCTGTTTCACTTCGTTCAAAAGCCATTTTTTTGTGTTTTTCGAGCTCTTCTATGTGGTACCCTCCATTTTTCATATCAAGAAGTTGCATGGGGCCCCTTTCTCTTTCCCATCCGCCCTCTCGAGGGGGCATACCCTACCATTTTCCTCCATTCTTTCGTCCTATCCACTTTCCTGCAACACCGGGGCATGTTCTTACATTTCACACTTCATACCATCCTTCCTACACTGGGGCACCAATTTTCTAGCCTATTCCTCTATCGAGTCACCTATATTTTATTCTTCTTCAAAACACTGTTATTCTAACACTATTTTGAAGAGGGGAAAAATGTAGACATTCGAATTTGAACTCTCACATAAGGTCAAATTCTTCCCCTTCATCCATCCATTTCATCTTCTTTAACGTTAATTAAATCATTTATTTAATTAATGTTCCCCTTTTCTCTAACATTCCTAAGGTATTTAATTCAACTAGTTAAATACTTTGTCATTAGCCCTTTCCTCTCTAAATTAAATAAAAACTCTCATTTATTTAATTTAGTCACTTAACCTTTATGAATTTAAACCAATTTTAAATTCATTATTTTCTTTGTCCTGGTCCCATCTTCCATAACCCATCCTTAACCTGGATTAATCTAATTAATCTATGATTATGGATGTGCACACCCGTAATTAGGATTAATGCCACATCCTCCATCATAACCCACTTGCCTTAATTCTTCATTTACCATCTAATCCCTTGTTTGCACAACTTAATCACTTGATTAGGTCAACCTAATCCCTATGCCATTTATGGCATTTCACAAGTCAACTCTTTTATTAAATGCTTCTCTTTTTGGAGAAGGCAACCCCTTCCCAAGGTGAATTTTAAATTCACTTTTATTCCTCCAAGGACTTTAAGGAATTTTTAAGTTCCCCAAATGTCACATCACTAAGAACAAGATCCTCCTTTATGAGGAGATCTTGTCTAATCCCAAGGTACTAGAAAGTACCTCCACCTCATGTCTTCTTGGCCACATCATCTGCCACATGTCAAGATATGAGGGCTTGTGAGTTCTCAATTAACCCAAACCCTTGATCTTGTCCAAGGTGGCTACATCTTGACCATTGATTTCTTAAGGAATTTTCCCCTAAAATTAGAGGATTTACCTTCATTTGTAAGAATTCACCAAGTTCATTTTCAAAACTCAAGCAACTCAACCTTCAACTAGCACTCTCAAGCACTTGCATTCATCTTTCATTATTGCAGTTTTCAAGCTTCCATTACATTCACATACAACACTCATCCAAATACCCACTTGCATCATTGCATTCTTCATCACCTCCACTTCATTTTGCATCCATTTTTAGGTCATTTTCCATTGAAGGAGCACACAAAATCGATCAATCAACAGAGACAACCAACCAATCAACTTGGACAAGGTAAAATCGTTCTTTTCTTACATTTGTCCAAGTTCAAATTAGGCCTAATCATGAGGTGTTGTTTGTGTTTTCTTTGTTTGCATTTCTTTTGGTTTTGCATTTTAGGCTTAGACAAAACACCTGCACACAGGAAGAACTTTTGACTTCTCTGTAAGTCATGATTAAAAAATCCTATATCTGAAGTTTTGTACCCCAAGACCGCAACAAGGTTGTTGAAAGTGAAGGTTAAGGTATTAGAACTAATAGTGAAAGATTTGGAATGGTGAAGAAAAGTTAGAGGCTTTTGACCAATAAAAGAGAAATATTTACAACATAATTTTGTATTTTTTTTTAAAGATCAAATTTGTTATTATCATTAATGCTTTAGAAAAGGATAGGAAATATGCTTGATCATAAAAGGTAATATTATCACCTATGGAATAGGAAAGGGAAGATTTATGTACTCATAATTTTGAGTTATCGAGAAACATCCATGCTTAGTAAATAGGCACATGTTAATTGTTGAATATCTTTTGGAGGATAATATCAAACTAGCATGATTTAATGAGAGTTCTTACTCAACTAATATAAATGCTCATTAGATGAGATAGATTGAGCTCAAAATGAGACTACAACTTTGGGAATGCTTAAAGGGTGAAAGAAATCCAAGATATGGATGTTCTAAGATGAAGGAACTTTATATCTTTGCAAAAATATTTAATTATTATATTTCAAGAATGATATGTGGTATAAGTCCATGGATGAGGTTTCACTTAGTCGGGATGGACTATTATGAATCAGAGAAAGAACCTATATACCAAATTCTGGAAGTAAAAAGAATATGAAATGAGGTAAATTGATGTCATAATCAGGAGACACTGGAATGACAAAATTATTTGTTTGATGTGGAACCACTATAATATGGATGGAAATAGAGTAATATGTTGCAAGGTATGTAGCAAGTTGTTGCCCAATATGCCAGAGGATGAAGATAGGATGTCATCATCAACAGGACTTGTATACTCTCATGAAATTCTAGTGAGGAAATGGTAGATCATTAGAACCATTTTAATCTTTCTATGTCGATGGAACTGGCACAATATTATGGTGGAGAGACTCACTAAGGTAACCAACTCTGATTGGAAAATTTGATTTGTAGGATACCAATCCTAAACAACAAATTTGTGTAAAGCAGTTGCTCAATGTTCCTGAGAAGGTTATCTAAGATAGGGACAAGCAAGTAATGTTAAGGTTTTGTGTAAACCATGATAACCTTATTGAAAATTCAATTGAATGTATGCTCAACTTATTACTTTGAGTCAGCCAGTTAGGAAAAAGGGATAAATCAAAATAATTTTATTACAATAAACTTCTACCATTGAAATTTGATCCAATTGAAACATTATACAAGAAGAAGGGTTGAATTCCTATAACCTAGGATAAGCTAGGAAATAGGAATGACCTTAGATTGAAAATGATTTCATAAATGGAATGAAAGATCGAAATGATCAGGAAAAAATTTGATGATACAAAACTTGAATTAAGAAGTAGTACTATTATGCTTAGGATTGACAGGTGCCTAAGGGCAGTATTGTGCTCGAGATGGACTATAGTCAATGACAATACTATTATGCTTAAAGTAAATATTAGTGTTAGTGATGGAAAGTATCAGCTTTTGAGTTGTCTGGTGGTGTAAAGACCAAAAGGAAGGATGGGACCCACGGTTTAGTGCGCAATGCACTGACATTCCTTTTCTAATTGGATTACACTAAGGATAATTCTATGTTAGCCAACGAGAACGTGTTTTTTCAGTCACTATGGTACAGGTGTCATATAAGATATAGTCACTATTGTACGTATGATGTATATATGAGTTAATATAATTATGATGTATAGTTCTTTAGAGAGAAGTATGTGTGAAGCACACAAGTTCTTCTGAAGTGTTAGTAGAGTCATTCAGTGCAAGGTCTAGGAAGGACGATATTGTAGAGGACAATGCGATGAGGGAAGATTATTTGGATAATTATGATAATTTACTTATTGAACTTGTGCATGATTTGTAAAATGGGAAGTAAAACCTTTATTTTACTTAATCTATATGTTTTAAATCATCGAGGATGATGATTCACAAGGGGGGAAGTATGTTACACCCGTTTCTCAATTACTAGGTTACTTTTACCTTCATGAGTAAATATGATGATAAATGTAAATTGTGACCTTAATATGTTTAATAGGTGAATGAAATACTAAAATATGCATTAAGATGTTATTGCTCTTGAAGGAATGATTATGTTTTATACTAATGGAAATGTGATGAATGAATATGTATTGCAATGTGAATACTTTAATGCTTTGATGATGTAAATAATTTTCAAGTGAAAAGCTAACTACCTTTGTGATGCACTAAGTTGGATGCAAGAAATGAATCAAGCCTCTGAAAGAGAGGGGGAGTATCACTCAGGAGAATAAATTGGTTTGGTAACCCTAATATGCCTATTTGAGCTATCACACACTCACACCCTAGTTTGGTCAAGTTAAGTTGAGTTAGTCTGGGTTTCAATAAGTAAACCTTTGACATAGTTTCTGGATGAATTAATGTTGGCATGTGTTAAACCATATGGTTGTTCTTTTCGATTGATAGGAAGTTTGGGATAATTTCTTGTGATTCCTTTTGTTCATCTAAACATTTGAAGTTAAATGTCTTTGATAGTTTTGAGATACTTGAAGGTTGTGAATAATATATATATGTGTGTGTGTTTGTAATGCATATACATGTATGTATATAATACAATATATATACATTCACCCATATATTTGTATAAACCGTTATATTAATGATAATGCATGTATTTACATGTATATACATATATACATTAAAGGAAATATATATATATGTGTGTATATATAATATGTATATATACATATACATTTATAATTATTTATATATCTGAAATATATATATATATAATGGTCAATATATTTGAATATCGACCAATGATTTTAATATACAAATACATATATGTTAATATATATATAATAATGAAAAGCATTATATATATATATATATAGATAGATATATATATATATAGTGTTTATATTTGAAATAATATAAAGTAAGCCTAGGCACATAAATAACACAACCACATATTAGAGAAATGATGGTATAAAATCCATCATAAATGTGAAAATATGTTGCACCCATATCAAGCGCATGAGAATGAATAAACTCAAAGCACGTAGTATATAGTGTTTGGTTATATGCAAAATAAATGATAACTATTAAAACATATGAAAGCACTAAATTTGTGCTAAGTGAAGGCATTCATTTCATTTAAAAGTTGTTGATAATATTTGAATCAAATGCACTACATAAATATGTGGAAAATTTCAATGCCATAATAAGTAGATGAAAACAAATAGAAGTCTTCAAAACCAACGCACAACTTTTGGAAGCATGAGACTTGGTCTTTTGCACTAGTTGGCTGAGGTAGTTGGCTTATATTGCAATAAGGCAACTTGTAGGTTGCATTTTTTGTGCTTAATCTTTGCTTTCATCAAGATATAGGCGACTCATTTTTAACTAAGAATTTGGACTCTTTAGGTGTTTGCAAACTAATGTTTTGATCAACCACCTCTCACATCTTGAGCCTAGTCGATGCATTTAGAATACGAAAGTGGAAATTTTGGGAGCTTATTTGTAGCATTAAGATGCTCAAATTTTAGTATATATAGAGGTATCCTCTCTACCCTTTGTTACCATTATATGCATTCTAATTTCTTTACCCGCCATTCTATTGTAGTTTTATGTGCAAGCATAAATTCTGAGATTTTTTGGTGAGAAAGAGAGTTGTCTTTGTGAGTTTGTAATTGTTGAAAGCTTTGTGAAGAGGCTAGAATTTGGAGATAGGTTGGGCTTAGAATAAGTAACAATTGTGATTAAGGAGGTTGAGCTTAGAAAGTAATAATATCAGTTGGAGATATAATTTCAGGCATGTTGATTTCTATTTCTCTAATCTCTTTATGTCCACATGTTATTTATCTATGAATGTTATTTTTTATGGAAAGAGGAATTATTAGCTTGTTGCACTTTCTTGTTTGATCCTTCGATCATTCTCATTTCAAGGAGTTTACATGATATTTGGGTGGTTTATTATGAGATCTTATTGGTTGAGATTATATATACATATATATTTTGATTGTTGAAATTGTGCAGTTATTTAAGATAATATTAGCATATTAGCTTGAATACCTAAATTATCATAGATTATATATACTTCATAGGTTGTGAAGTATGGGAATTAATACTACATTAAAGTGCTATCTTGAAATTGTTAGCTTGTGATGCTAGGTAAACCTTTGTGGAAAATGAGGTTGGTAAAACAAGGGGGAATGATGGCATGATAGAAATGTCATCATTGATGGGTTGTGATGTTATGCAAACCATGTTGATAGTCTATACTTGATTGATTACTCATATCACCTTGAAATATGAAGAGAGCCTTTTCCCTAGGGTTAGGGTGTATACTTCATAGTTATATCAACATTCAACATTAGGGTTACAAAATGTATTTCTAAATCATGTTATTTTTTTATTTCTTGATTAAGAGTATATTCCTATTCACAAAATTCTAGAAGAGGACTCACATTCTGACAACCCAAAGCCATATTCAGAAGAGGACTTGTAGGTGTAGAAGCACAAACTTCTCTCAAACTAATGATAGGTCTGCTAGAGTAATAGGTTAATTACTTAATTAATTTAATCATGTTGATTAATTAATTAAGTCACCTTTTACTTTATTTTCACTTAATCTAAACTTAGGCACTTTAATAATTACTTTATTAAATCTTAAGGTTCACTTTAGGGTTTTGATCTCCTTTCTTAAGGATTGAACTCTTTGTAATTATTCAATTTTGGTTAATGCATTTTTGTTTCATGTTTGCAGAGCATCATTCTTGTGTCTCTTGATCTCCTTTGGTGACAGGTTATTTTCTTGCAGATGTTCATTGGGATCTGTGAGGTTGGATTATTAACTTCTACATGGTATCAGAACTCTAGATCTACAAGCTTCGTGTTCCTTTTTTGTGAGATCTTTCCTTGAAGCAGTTTTTTAGTGCATCCAAGGTCAAATTAGACCTCTCCATTAAATCCAGAGCTACTAGAATAGTCAAGATTGACCTTTGTTTTGTCAAATTTGGCTTTCGTTTGTTGGATCTGTGAGGGTTTGAAGAAAAGGTTTTTTTGCCAAATCCAGGGGGTACTTGATTTTTTGAGGCGTTTTGAGCCCAAATGGACTTCATCATTGCATCTGGAGCAACCAAAAACCTTAAAAAAACATGTCAAATCATCGAATTTTGTGTCGAGAGCCTCTGAGGCAAAAAAAAATTGCCAGAGATGTTGTATGGCCTCCCTAGCATGTAAATCAAGGTAAATTTTTTGAAAAAAATATCAATTTTTTTTTCTTGCGAAAAAGAAAATTAAAAAATAAAACTTGAAAAGCCTTTCAAAAGGTCGCAGGCTTTTTTAATAAAAGTTTTGTATTTAAAAAAATAAAATTAGAAAAGTTATCGAGTGTACCTTCCACCCTTGCGGGTGGCAACCCCTCGGCCCCCGCACCTTGTGTGGGTACCAAGGTACTATCGATGGTGCCGCCTTGGGCACCACGCAAGTGGTGCAAGCAGGCCAAGCTGCCCCTTTTTTTAAAAAAAAAAGAGTTTTTAAATATATATTTTTTAAAATATATATATAAAGTTTTTTTTTTTTCTTAAATAAAAAAAATACATGTAATTTTTTTTTCATAAATAAAATATAAAGAAAAACCCAATTGGGCAAATACGGCGACGACCATTTGGCCATCAATTTTAATCCCGTATTTCTGTTGTGACAGTCATATGATCGTCAATTTATTTCCAACTAACTATGTAATTGCACTTTAAGAGCAATTTTCTTTTGTAGGCCATAACTTTTGCCCACAGTGTCGAAATCGGGAAAACAAGATATCATCAAAAAGAGGACTCAGAGCACTTTCCAGTAGTGTAGGTATTTTTTGGATATTTTTTCTCAAGTCCTTGTTATTTCTAGTCAAAGTCAAATCTTCTTTTCTGGAGTTGCCTTCAATGTTTTCGACATAACTTTTGCCCACGATGTCAAAAATGGGAAAATGAGATATCGTCGAAAAGCTAGTTCTGAGATCTTCACAGTGGTGTAGGTGGTTTCTAGATTTGACTTTTGGTTTTTTTTTTAAATCTTTCTTCTCATTTGTAGTCCTTTTTGGACCTTATGGGCTCACATTGCATGTATTTATCATCTGTAAACACACTAAAATAAAGTGTATCAACTTTGTATGTGTAGTATTAGGATTCTTGCACATCAAATTGTTCCATTATTGTACTTGCACTATAATATAAATTTCCATGGGGGTTGATGTTTTCCTTTGTTTTTCCTTCATACCTTTCTCATGCGTGTGTGCCTTGGTTTGTGCACCCTTTATATCTACTTGTACTTTCATGTCAACACATTCAGATGTTATTGGTTCTTTATCATGCACTAAATTTAGGCATTTAGTTTCAGTGTACCTATCATACCTCTCCCTTGTCAACATCGTGGGGGGGTTTCTACTGTTGGTACTAATGCTTTCTTGGTTTTGTGTTGGAGTGAGCTATGTATATAGTATTTGTTCCTATGTACTAGGTGGATGCAGCGGCTAGTTACCCATGCATTTCGGTGAGATGGAGCACTTACCATATGGACACTCTTGCATTCCTATTTTAGAGGAAACCTTCCATTTTTACTTGATCAGTTCTTTAGACTATTGGTACTTGTGCCATCTGTATCTTTGAGTTCTTGATGTTTGCCTCAGTTTGCCATCGGATTCGAGTAGTGTCATTGAAGGTACTCATGAAGATTCTTGTCTTCTTGATCCTAATCATCATTTGTTTTAGAGAGATATTTTCTTTCAGCATTTCAACAGTCATTCTACGACAGTGTTTGCAGCTTCTTCATGCTTCAATGGTGTTCTTCATGTTCATCCTTTGTTCCTATCTTTTGGGAAAATTTTCTTCTTGCTTGGATGCTTCCTCCTCCTTCACTCTTTTTTGGAGGCTTCTTTAGTCCTTCACTTGTTCCTATTATTTTTGGGACATTCTGGTTTGGAGGCTTCTTAGTCCTTCACATGTATTTCTCTCTTTTGGAGAGGGATTTTTTCCATGAGGTTTTCTCCTTTTCTCTTATTGTGAGAGATCTTTTACATTTGTACATGGATACCTTATTAGGCCTTGTTTGTCAAGACCCATCTTTGTTTTCATGCATTTGTCCTTAGTTTTTTAGCTTCTCCCTAAGTTCATCTTAAGGGGGGGTGTTAGAGTAATAGGCTAATTACTTAATTAATTTAATCATGTTGATTAATTAATTAAGTCACCTTTTACTTTATTTTCACTTAAGCTAAATTTAGGCACTTAAATAATTACTTTATTAAATCCTAGGGTTCACTTTAGGGTTTTGCTCTCCTTTCTTAAGGATTGATCTCTTTGTAATTAGTCAATTCTAGTTAATGCATTTTTTCTTCATGTTTGTAGAGCACCATTCTTGTGTCTCTTGATCTCCTTTGGTGATAGGTTATTTGCCTGCAGGTGTTCATTGGGATCTGTGAGGTTGGACTATCAACTTCTACAAGTCTAGATAATATCTTACTTTCTATTGTTTTTATGTATATTCTGAGATACTTTTAGATACACTTTCTAGATAATGTTCCTACATTATACTATCCTTTCATATCTATTATGCAGACTTAAGCCTAAAATACAATGATAAAATTATGGTTATAATATATTAGTATTATATGGTTTATATGAAGATATGTATGGAATGTTGATAGAATGTTATAAGTTAATTATGATAGTTATCCATGTGTACATGTTTTGCAGAATTAATTTGTTTACAACTAAAGAGGAATGCAGTTGCGGGATGAACCCATGGCAAAAGGAATGACTAGACATCGAAATAGGGGAGCTCCAAGTTAAACTAAATGTGATGATTGTTGATTGAAGGCACTTGATGAAGGTTGAACATGGTGTTATTATAACCAGTTAATAAATGTTGAAGAGGAGGTCTCCTTTACTCATGGGATTTTGACAAGTGGTTGTATGTTTACATGCAATTTTGTTATGATAGAGTTCTAGTCCTATTAGGATTCTTTTTCTTTTTTAGTTATAGGTTGAATAAATCGGTCTTAACTCTACGCTCTAAATATCTAGGAGTGGAGTTAATGATTTTAGTTAAGTTGTTACTTTGAATAAGATTCCCTCAAGCTTGTATATAACTTTTGGTTGAATTTGTAGGATAGTTAGTTGGTTTTTTAGTTTTATGTTATCAGTTACTTCTAATTTTCAAGACATAAATTATTCAGAATGATTGAATACAATCTAGGAGAGATCTTGTGTAATCTTTATGAATATGCAATGAATGGAGTTTAATTTATGGAATGTGTGGAATCTCTTAGCTAGATTTGGGGTTTAGTTAAATTGAGAACAAGGTCACTTGAGTAGGCCACTCGTGGCACTATTCCTCACTTCATGTTTCAATTATTTATTTATGTTTAATAGTTGTTATTAGTTTCTCATTGTTTCATGAATCATATGCAAGCTAATTAGAAATTCATATCTTACTTATTGTTAATGAATGCTTATGAATATGCATGCAATGGTTAACCAGTAGAACTTTGGAGGATAGTTTAATTGAGTCGTTGGTTTTTATCAGTTTTGAGTTATTACAACATCATTTCATTAGTGACAATTCAATTATAGCCTATGTTGTAGGTACCCGTAGTCACTAGTTTTGGTTATGTTTTTTACTATTTTGTAATTTTGTGAGTTTTTCAGCAAGTAGAATAACTTGAGTAGAGTAGTTTAAGTAGTTTTGAGTCCTTGAAGGAATATATAATGTTGCACCATCATAAGCTTATAAGCCTCGGGTTGATAATTTAATGTAGTCTTAAGCAATGTTGAGTGGACTGTTCAGTTAATTAAACCTATGAATTATGTAGGTTCTACCAAGTTTACAACACATTAGCTTAGACTCTACATTTTTGGCTCCATTATCCAGGATGGTGCTATCTCCATAGACTTGTTTTACAACTTTCATAGTTAATTTTTCTTTCCAGCATTAGGACTATTAGATATAATGTTTTTCCAACATCGAAGATACACTAACATTGTGCAAGACTGTTGCATTATAAATCCATATTTCACGTATGTGGAGGAAAAGAGGTCCCTTGGGTTGATTCCTTTCCTTAACATGCTAGGAAGTTGTAGCAGAAATTGGTGAATCCAGTACACAAAGTGAAGGTAACATTGAAGAAGAAATTTCTCTATCACCAACATCTAGTACACATACAGAAAGAACATACCACACCATGGGTGATGCACCGAATAATGATGTTGAATGACCAACATTTGAGTTTCCCATCACTAACCAAGAAAGGCCTATAGTGTTGAAGAACATTCCTCCTTCAGCCTTGCCAGTCTTATATGCAGGGTTAATGACTGAGGACCCATATACATTTCTCTTTGAGTTTGATGTCCTGTACCGAAGTTATGATTATATTTCCAATGCTCAAAGGCTTAAACTCTTCCTTGCAACTCTCAAGGATGTAGCCTTAAGGTGGTTCATGGGATTAGGCCAAGATGTTGTTCCTGATTGGGACACCATGAAGACCTTGTTCTTAGAAAAATATCGACTATTGTAGGGGACCTGATAGGAGGAAAGATGACATTTTTAGAATGTCACAAAAGGATGATGAACCTTTGGAAGAATATGTGGAGAGATTTCAGTTTGCTATAAAGAATAACCCACAAAACAAGTTGTCAAAAGATTGCCTCAAGTTAGTCTTCTTGAGAGGAGCTAATGATGACTAAATAGATGTGTTGAACCTCACTGGTCAAGGAGATATTTCTCAGCTACCATTTTTCAGACATTTGTAGGGCCTGCAAGAATTATTCCATTACCTTTACAAAAAGTCCAAGAGGAGATAGGACATCCACTATTGGTAAATCATCTTCAGGGATTTCAAAGATTGAGTTAAGCAACTTGTTATCCAACATGAAGGAGGATATCATTAGCTATTTGGCAACCTAGTTGGATACTCTCCACTTTAAAAAGAAGCATGAGGAAGCTAAGGCTATTCTCACTGAATATTTTCCAAGCTATAGGCAAAGAAAAGAAAATTGCAAATGCAAGAGAGTGGCAAGTATCCAACATGATAAAGTGGAGAAACCTAATTTTCAGCCAATTAAAGGAGATGATGGATAAATCTTTTATATAGCACAAAGGAGGTCATGGTAGCAAAGATAAGGTATGCCACAAGACCTCCTTAGCTTTAATTCATCCTTTCCTATTGGGAATCAAAACTTTTCTTCTTGGAACTCTCAGCCCTGGAAAGCAAACCAAAACTAGTGGCAAAACCCTCAATAATGCCCACAAGCTCAGCCAAATTGGAACCAATAGCCAAACCCTTTGCCACAACAAAAATTTTAGGGTTCCAATTATAATCCATAATAGTCAACCCAACAGAATCAATGGCAACCTCAGTGGCAGAAATCCAACAATAGCATCAACAAAATATGAACTATCAACAACCTATGTGACAGGTTGTCGTTAGGTCCTAACACTTTAGTTAAAAATATATCAATTATGTCAACTAGGTAGTGTTCAAAGGCTATATGCAATAGGGGATATCTTGGCCATCTCTCCTAGATTTTCTGAATTTTTAAAAACAAGAATTAAACTAGAAAGCATGAAATATTTAAACTAGAAAGCATTCATATTCCTATTTTGAAATGCATGTAGATTACCTAAGAATTAACACTTGTAGTTAAACTACAAAATTCAAATGAAGACAACTAACGGCTAATGACTAACTACTAACTGAAAGTATAAACAACTTGTAGGAAACAACATGAGTGGGTGCTCCGAAATTTCAAAGTAAACAAAATTTAAAGATTGTAAACTCAAAACTACAACCTCCAGGAACACATAACAGAGCTCGACACAAAATAAAATTCATCTAAATTTAACATATACAGAATGGAAATAATAACATTAACAAGAAAAATACTTATTTACTCTATGAGATCCCTCGAGTGGCTAGCCCTCAGGCATTCCTACATTTAGCTCAAATCACACGTACTTTTGCATCCTCAAAATAAATCCATCCATGGTACTTTCATTACTCAAGACAATTGATTTGGAATAAGACTGGAAATATTTATTTATTCATATCATAAAAGTGTAGCACAAAATACATAGCTGAACAGTGTTCAAAGCATATCATAACATCATAACAATATGCATTTTTTTTGGTGGTTACATATATATATACTATACTGCTAACAAAATCCTAAATTTTAGATGGTGGAAGAACACCATTGAAAAAGTATTTTAAAAAAATTACAACTAACCAACTAACTGATGTTTGTAACATAAACATATTAAAGGCTTTGAGTAGAGTCGTAAAGTTTTAAACAAAATTTTAACATAAATCATTAAAGGAAATCATTCCACTATGCACGCCTAGATTTTCGATGCCTAGACTTTCAGAGCTTTTAACTTGAACCATAAGTCCACTCCATGCATTGGTCGTGCATAATGTCATGTACAATGACTTAAAGTCTATACCATTATGTCAATGTTAGTCAGCTAATTTCAATCTATTTAAGAAATAAGATTTATACATCATTTTATAAAAATTAGACAGTTATTAATCCTAAAAATAAATAATTGGCAAGGCTAAAGTGGTTGGTAGAAACAAAGAAGGGTATTTAGCTTATTATAATCATGAGGTTATTTATACCTCATCACCCTCCCCTTCCTAAGCTTGAGCAGGTCCTACTCTCTGATGGGTCCTCTGCCTATCTACATCTCTTTTCTTGTTTAGTTCATCATATTTAGAATTGAGATCATATAGGTCTTTTGCCTTTGCATCCACACGATAAGGTTTTTTTAAGAAAACCTTTATTAAACTTAACCCTCGTTTTCCGTGCATGTAAGTCCCTAATATTTTCTTTGTAGTAAAAAATACTACAAGGGGTGGTTGAAGAAGCAAGGGAGGTCTATATCACATCCCTATCCATTTAGTTTTAAGTTGTAGTAGTATTTTTGTTAATTCCTGGGCTCTTATGTATGACCACCTTAGATTAGTGGGAGAAATCACCTCCCTCATTTTAAGATACATAGGCAGGGGGTTATATTGCTCCTCACGGGAACTCCATGCTTTGTCTATTAGCTTTGGCCCATTAACTTTGAAATCCTTAAAACAAATCCAAAGATTGTCATCATATCTCCTGACAGCTTCATAGCTTTTAATTCATTTGAATTGTGCTTTAAAGGCAAAGGGTTTTCTATTGGGGTATTGCATTTGAAGTCCCACAGTTCTTTCTACCTGTGAATATTCTTTAGTTCTCTCCTGCCACTGAATCTAATTCTGCATAGTAGACATGAATGCTCTAAGTTGTACTTCTCCAACAAAAAGATTGACAAAAAAATCAGTGTGTTTTTCTAAAAACAGATTATGTACAAAGAATTCACACAAAAAAAAATGTTGAATAGGGGTTGCCTCTTGAAATGCCTTTAAAAATTGTTCATCATCTGGATCAAGAGGTAGATTGCAAGAAATTCTCAACATTTTCCATCTTAACAATTGTTCATATAATAACATAGAATACAACCTAGATGGTTTCCTACAAGCCAATAACAAATCCCCAATTTGACATGCATTGGTTTTTTCCTGGTAGAGCTTATCATATGATTCTTTTAATAATACTATTTCCTTCTTAAGTCTGGCATTTTATGCCCCTGCTTGTCTCAAGAAATAGCTTCTTTCCATCTATTTAACCAACAATGGAGGAATGTGAACTTGAAACCACTCCATTTTGGTTGGTTTGGTTTGTATTTCTTTTGATTCCATTGTTGGTTTAACATTGATTTCTTGCAAATCTTGTTCTAACTCAACAATTTTTTCTCAAGGATGAATTGAGCTCAGATTTTTGTTTTTCCCGCTCTTCTACAAAAGTTGTGAGTGATTGCATCAAATTATCAGTTAAATTCTTAATTTGTTTATCTTTTTCAGATAAACTAGCCAAAGATTCTTTATTCTTGTCATCACTCAGTTGCACTTGAAACTACAATTCTTCAGTGGTTTTATTCTTTTGTTCTACTTGAACCTTCAAAGTTGTAATTTCTTGATCTTTTTGCATCAAAAGTTTAGTTTTCATGCTAATTTCTTGCTTTTATTTATTCACACGTTCCTCATTTTGCTGCAATTTACATTTCAATTGAATAATTTTTTCTTTTAATTCTTCTAATTCTATTTCTCTATGATCAAATATTTCAATCTCTACATTGGTAGAAAAAGAAAAATTAGGAATCTCTACATCATTACTAGTTGTATTTTCTTCATTATGTACCCCTACTGAACCTTGCTCTATATCATTGGCAACCAGGGGAGACAACTATTCTGCAAATTCATCCTCAACAACCATATAGTGTGGCAAATGTTCCTCTATCTCTACTTGTCTTGATTCAAGTGGCACATCCTCCCTCTCGGGCTCAAGGGATTTACTACGTACTAGGGTTTTCTTTTCACTGTCTTGGGTTGTTTCTTCACATGGTTGAACCTCATTTTCTAATGATCGAGCTACAATATTACGTGGTTGTCGATCATGCCTCTTCTTTTTAGGGACATGCAATTGATCACAAGTTGTTGCACAACTAGTTTCAGTAGACAGTTGATTACTTCTCCTTAAAGGAGGAGGTGTTTGCAATTTTATTTTAGACCTCTTTTCCTTCTTGCGAGGAAAAGTATCCTCATCTCCAAAATTTAGTATGTCTGCATTTCCTTGATTCCCAGGGGTCTCTGAAATATTGAGTGGATTTTCCAACGCTTTTCCCTCAGGAGTTGTGCTAGCATGTTAGGGCTCAGGAGCATATTGAAGCACAAGGGAAGGCTCTTTCAAATTTTGAGTTTCCCATCCAAATGACTCGCCTTCTTCTAAATGTCTTGTAGGCTCAAGGTTTTCAAATTTTTGAAGAAACTTTTGCCATTTTCCTTCCGTTTTTCTTTGAAAATGATGTTTACAGATTAAATGAATGAGGCCATGATGTTTAAGCGGACCTGAACCAATTTTAAATCTTTCTATCATATTACCAATAGAATCACTAGGAAATGCAGGAAGGTTAACCCTAAATTCATGGTTTCTAATGCCATGGCACAAATGAGTGAGTAGCCGAAAAGGTGGACCGACTATGACAACACATTGTCCCTCACATGTAAAATATTTAATAATCTAGGCAGCTATCATTCTCCATGGCTCTAGAATTAACATTGTTTGAAATCTCTTGTTCTGCCCTCGAGTATTAACAACAAGCAAAGGACTAGGTTTTCCTTCCCTACTGAAAAGATCTACCATTTTTTGATAGGAAATATTTGTAGTTTTAGATAAATTTACACCCTCATTTCTAATACCAGATAAATGAGAAATGACTCAAGGGCTTACCTTGAATTTCTTTCCATACATTATTGACTGTCCATTTGAGAAGTTCTCTCCAAACTCTTTTACTAGCTGCTCGTTGTGCCCCTCAAATTTCTTCATAAACTCAAGCCACCCAACCCTCTGAAACAGTTCTGAATTATTACTTAGTGCCAATAATAAATCTATGAAAGTTGGCTCTAATTTTTGCTTAGCTCCTCCCATGTTTTCCCTTTCTTGTGATTTTGCTCAATACCTACTGAATGTCTTAACGCTCAAAAGGTGAAAAATTGTTTAAACAAGATTGTGGTCTAGATTAAAGAAAATGCAACCTTTCAACCACTTGAACTTTGACACAATTGATGGGACATGAATTCATTGTTGCATTTGGCTTCGGTGTACTTTCATTATTACTTTGCATGGGAAAGAGCACATGAACTGTTGCACCTCAAGCAAACACACAATTTGCACAATTTACTAAGTTTGGAAAGGGGTGGTGGAACATTCCAATTTGTTAATTTTTATTCACAATAATTACCTACTTAAAATAGAATTTCTGCATACCTTATGTCCCGTCATCGATTTAGAAGTCACTTACCTTTGCTGATGTAACAGTATCATCAGATGGGATGGCGAGGGGTGGTAATGAATTTATTATGAATGAAGATGGGATGGCTAATTAATTTTTTAATTATTATGATGGAAAGTAGCCATAATAATTTTGATTTATTATGGTAAAAGATGGCAGTGTAGGGCGTGGATTTTGAAGGTGATGGCAAAATTTAATGATGAGCATGGGTATGTTATTGAAACTATCAGAGCATTTATGGAGAAAAGGAATTTACAAAATTTCCAAGCATCGTTGGAAGATGCAACCGGAGTGAAGAAGGCAAAGTTTTGGAGCATCGTTGGAAGATGCGATCGGAAGAACAAAGAAATTTTTTGGAGCATCGCTGAAATATGCGGTCAGAAGGAAAAATAAAATTTCTAGAGCATCGCTGAAAGATGTCAAAATGTAGGAACAAAATTTTGGAGCATCGCTAAAAGATGCAATTGATATACAACAAAAAATACTGGAGCATCGCTAGAAGATGCAACAAAACTTTTTTAGAGCATCATTGAAAGATGCCACTGAAATGCAACAAGAAAATTTCGGAGCATCCTCGAAAGATGTTGCCGAAATGAAGAAGCAAAATTTTGGAGCATTGTTGAAAGATGCCACTGGAAGAAGGAAGCAAAATTTTGGAGCATCGTTGAAAGATGCCACCGAAAGAAGGAAGCAAAATGAAGCAGTTTATACTTAGGACTTTCTGGAGCATTGCTAAAAGATGCCATCGAAAGAAGGAAGAAAAATGAAGCACTTTGGACTTAAGACTTTCTAGAGCATCACCTAAAGATGCATTGAACTACAGGAATAAACCAGAGAATGGAACCAGTCGGGCGTACGAGTTCTAGAGCATCATAGCAATCAAGCGAACAAGTTCTAGAGCATCGGAGCAATTGAGCCAACAAGTACCGAAGCATCATAGCAAGATGCACCAGAATTTGTATTTGATTAAAAATGAAGTCCTGCAAGACAGAAATGAAATTTAGCCAAAAGATATCTTCACTCAAAAGAAAGGCCCTGAATTGATTACAAACACATACACATGCAAAGTTTTCTAGTTTTCTAGTTTTTTATTTTTTTATTTTTTATTTGAGACTCATAATATGAAAATTACATTGGCTCTGTCATAGTAGAATCAATGCATTGGATTTCTCCTTGTATTTCTACATTCTCATAAATTCCTCTTTATTGACAGGTTTGTGGTAGATTCGTAATCGATGACCATTGACTAAGAGAGTTTGAGTGTTATCATCGATGGGTTTGAGTTGCATTGTTTTATTTGAAAATATTTTAGAAATCTCATATAGACCCAACCAATGAGTCCTCAGTTTCCCTTGGTGATATTTATATCGAGAATCGAATAATAGCGCCCAATCCCCATTGTAGAACTCTCTTTCTTTTATATACTTATCATGCCAGGCCTTTGATTCTTGTTGAACTAGCTCAGTTTGGTGGACAGATTCCAAACTAAGTTCATCCAATTCACTAAGCTATAGAACTCTTTCAACCTGGGATCGTTTGAGGTTTAAACCTAACTCCATTGTTGTTTTGAGACGTTGTAGTTCGAATTCAATGGGTAGAAGGATTTTCTTTCCAAAACTAACTCATAAGGAGTGAAGCCAGTGGTTAATTTCCATGTTATATTGTAGGCCTAAATGGCTTTAGGTAATTTTTTGGCCCAGTATTTTCTCCCCGATGGAACTGTTTTTGTTAAAATATTCTTTAGCTCCCTATTAGTGACTTCTACTTGACCATTTTCTTATGGGTGATATGGTGATGACTTCTTATGGTTTACTTGGAAATGATCAGTAAAGGCTAGAAGAACTTTGGACATAAACTAGGGTCCTTGATCTGTGACAATTGTTCTAGGGGTTCCAAATATGAGAAAAATCTTGTTATACAAGAAGTCAACTACTTGTTCTTCCCTAGCTACTCTTAGGGCTTGGACTTTTGCCCACTTAGTTAGATAGTCAATACATACCAAAATGTATTATTTTCCTTGTGAAGAAGGGTCTATAGGACTGATAAAATCCAATCTCCACTTTTTAAATGGTTCAAAGACTACCTACAGTTGGAGAGACATTTCATTGGATGCAATAAGTCTTCCTATTCACTGGAATTCATCACAACAGCGAACATAGTTTTTCACATCTTTATGCATAGAGGGCCAGTAATATCCAGTACCTAAGACTTTATGGGATGTTCTCTTGGTAGAGTAATGGCCTTCGAAGGGGTCATCATGGCAGACTCTAAGGATGTTATATGTTTCATCTAATTTGACACAATGTCATAAAACCATGTTAGGACCACATCAAAATAACATTCCATTAATCCATTTGAACCAAGAACTTTCTCGAACGAGGCGTTTCTTTTATTTTGACGTAAAATTTGGTGGGAACTCTGAAGTAGCCAGGTAGTTGGCGATATCAACGAACCAAGGGGTTTTAATGGAGATGGAAAATAGATTTTCATCTAGGAATTCATCTTGCACAGGAGCACAATCTTCATTGTCTTGTTTGATCTGGGATAAGAAATCTGCAACTACATTGAACTTCCCAGGTTTGTCAATGATGGTCGCATTGAATTCTTGTAGAAGCAATAACCACCTAATTATTCATCCATTTACTGCTAGTTTGTTCATTAGGTACTTGATAGTTGAATGGTCTGTAAATATAGTCACTTTGTAACCTGCGATGTAATGTTGAAATTTGTCGATTGCATGCACCACAGCTAAAAAAAATTCTCCGTAGTGGTGTAGTTTCATTTAGTAGGAATCAGATTATTACTAATGAAATAGATGGCATATTTCCCTCCATTATCATCTTCTTGACCTAATACTACTCCAATAGCATCATTAGAAGCATCTACATAAATATGGAACGAAAGGTTCCAATTAGGTCCTCGTAGGACAGGAGCAAATATGAGTTTCTCCTTAATGGTCTCAAAGGACAATTAACATTCTTCTATCTAGACAAAGTCTACATTCTTCTGGAGGAGGGAAAACATGGGGGCTGCAATCTTGCTAAAATTTTCTATGAATCTTCAGTAGTATCGAACATGTCCTAAGAAACTTCTAATGTCAGTTTGGTTATTCAGAGTCTCTAGTTGTTGTATTACCTCAATTTTTTTAGGATCTACTTTGATCCCTTTAGCTGAAATGTGGTGTCCCAACACTATACCTTGTTCCACCATTATTAGGCATTTTTTGTGACTCAAGGATAGTCGATGGTCTTCACATCACTTCAATACTTTGTCTATATTTTGAAGTGCTTCATCAAAATTTGACTCATACACAGTGAAGTCATCCATGTAGACTTCCACATAGTCATTCACTCGCTCAGCGAATATTGCCAGGATAGCTCTTTAAAATGTCGCAGGAGTGTTGCGTAGCCCGAAGGGAAGGATGTGATATGTGAATGTTCCCCAAGGGCAAATAAAAGTTGTTTTGTCCTAGTATTTCATGGCTACTTGTATTTGGTTATATCCATTGAATCTATCCATGAATGAGAAATACTTCCTTCCAGCTAAATTATCCAAGACTTGGTCTACAAAAGGTAAAGGGAAGTAATCTCTATGGGTAGCTTTGTTGAGTTCCCTATAATCAATGCACACTCTCCACTTCCCATTTTTCTTTGGGAGAACTACCAGAGGCGAAACCCATTTGCTATCAAAAATGGGATAGATGAATCCCACTTGCAGGAGTTTCTCAATTTCCATTTTAACAATGTCTTTCAAAGAAGGATTGATTATTTGTTGTGGTTGACGAACAAGTCTAAAATCCTCAGTATAGATGTGATGGGTACAAACACTTGAGTGTATTCCTCTCATGTTTGTATAATCCCAAGCAAAAGCTGATATATTTACCAAAACATCAAACACTCTAAGCTCTTCTAATTTTGTCAACTAGTTGTTGATATTTAAAGTTTTTCCTAGTAGTAACATGATGGTTTTGGCTCACAGATAGTTAGAGTTGACAATGTAAACTTATTTGGTTAAGGTTTCAAGAGGAAATCCATGTGGTATAGTTCTATGGAGTCTAGAAATATCTTCAAAGAAGTGATCTATTTTTGAAATGATATTAGCTAGGCGACAAGGTAACCCTGTGAAGTTGGTGTAATCATACTCAATGTTATCGATGTTGATTGGATGCCCTAAAATCTCTTCCACTTCTAACATTTCTTCATCACTCGAGTCTACAATAAGATTTTTCATATTGTTTTCCAATTCATCTTCCAACTCTTCACTGTGTTTAATGAATACCATAGCAAGTGAGGCTAGATTCTCTTGTTTGTTGGCACCATTGGTTCATTAACCCAAACTTTGTTATGTTCAACAAGTTGAGAGAGGGGATACAGGAATAAGTGTTTGTTATTGGGACCATGTGAAATAGTCATTCCTCCCTCTCTGCAATCAATCTTGGCTACTACTGTAGCTAACCATGATCTGCCTAAGATTATCGAATAGTTGTCCTTTGGTGTGAGAGACTAGATTATTTGAAAGTCTATTGGATATTCCCAATCATCAACCTTAACAAGAACATTTTCTATAACTCCTTTGGGAATAACTATGGAATGATTTTCCATTTGCAATATTGTAGTTGTGGGATGCAAACTAGTGAGTCCCAACTTTTCCATAACATACACTACCATGACATTAATGGATGTTCCTAAGTTCACAAGTGCATTAGGTATTGCCACCTCATTGATTGTCATTGTTATAAGTGGACTGCCTGGGTCATCATATTTTGGAGCTACGATTCTTCTAGCAAAAAGGTCAACTAGATATCTATTTATGTGAACAGTGAATCCATTTTGGTTTCCTTCATGGTGTTTTGATGCACAACTGTTTAATTAATTGGTTTCATTCAAGAATCTCTTTAATCACTCGTAACAAAGGAACCTCAATTTGAAGTTGCTTAATTTCCTGTATCAATGCGGTTTCAATGTATAAGGTCATTTTTGGAGGGTCATTCAAGGCGGTTGGTTTGAGACGCTCGGGAAAAGGCGCTTGAGTTTTCTCTTTCAAGGTGGAGTCCTTTAAAAGATCTATTGGATGTTGACCACCCTCCTCTTGAGGTAACTCAGAAATTCCAAGTGAGGATTGTGGAGGGGTCTTGTCTTGATTACTCACTAGGTTTTGCTCTAAAGATGTGGAAGATGTCTTAGTCCTTTCAACAGGTTCTTTAGTCAATTCATCCAAGATCTCAACTATAGTAGGTTGTTGGAGTCTTTTTCTTGACCTTAATTATAGGTTTCCATAATGGATAGCATTAAGTCCAGTCATGTTTTCCTATTTTATTGAATACACCAAGGTATTTTGATGATTATTATTTGGATTAGGGACAAGTTGTGTTGGAAGTTGTGGTTGGTTGACCTGCTCATTTTGTTGAGGGTTTTGAGGAGCTGGTAAAAAGTTTTATTGCAGATTAGGCATCCTTCTTAGCCCATTGTAAAACTGATTTTGAGTTTAATTCACTGGGGTGTATGATTTTGAGAATACCATTATTATTGAGTCTAGTTTGGACATTGGGGGTTTCCCCAAGATTAGTTCACCCATTCAGGTGGTCCCCATGAGTAAGCTCCCCAATTAGGTGGTGCTTGAGGCCAAGGTGTCGCCCACTTATTATTATTCCAATTATATTGGGGTCGCTAGGTGGGATTTGAATTCTGACCATAAGAGAAATTCCCTATAGGTCTTTTGATTCACAAAATTGACCTCCTCAACCTAAGATGTCCTTTTCTTGGAATTCTTGATTGCATTTAAGATCTCACATTGGTCAGTGGCATGACTCTTCTCACAAACTTGGCAAACACCAATTTTGTCCAAAGGACATTCTCTTAAGAGATGTTTGTTTCGACACCTAGGACAATAGATGGATAAGCTCTCAAGATTATTTATTTTGGCATGTATTCCATCCAACATGGTATTTAAGTAAACAAGAATGTTAGTTTTGAGATTTGTTATTTCCTCACATAGTTTAACTATTTTATTAGAACCTCTAAAAAGTGTAGTTTTACGAATACCTCCTTGAGTATGGGATAAGTTTCAGCATAACTCAGTGATATCATCAAGTCCAAGTTGGGACACATCTCCTTTTCCCATTAAATATAGACTCCTCCTAGCATCTTCATCAAGTCCTTTGAGAAATATGGTCTTCAGAATTTCTAGACTTATGGCTTCTTTGCCACAACATTTAGATAAGAAGATGAACCTATCTAGGTAATATTCTAAGCTTTCATCTTTGTTTTGTCTCAATTTGAACAACTCCTCTTTCTTATCATTGACTCTACAATAACTTTGGTATTTGTCCAGAAAGGTAGTCTCCATATTATCCAAGGTGGATATCGACCCTGAAGCTAATCCCATAAACCAACGCATTGAAACATCCTTCAAAGTGGAGGGGAAGAGCTTCAATTTTGATTATCATTTTGGTAGTCATACATCTGACATGAAACTTTAAACTCAAAAAGGAATTGGTCAGGGTCTTTTGAGGATAAACATCTAAAGGTTGGTAAGTGGGATGGTGAATTTTTTTTCATAGGTATATCATCATCTTGGTTGACAACAATAGGATAGGTAAATGTTTGTGCTACCACTCTTGCATTAGCATCATTTCTACAGTTATCACTCATGAAGTTGAAAGGAATGTGTTCCTCTTCAAATGTTTGATCTAATGGTTGAGTTTTTAAGGTATGCTAAAAGATCTCAGAGATATATGGGGCAGTCTCAAGAATATACGAGGCGGTCTCAGGTTGATCCTGCTCGATCAATTCTTTAATAAGTTCTTCAATTGATATTTCTACCTCCCTTCTTGTGGTTGGAACGTCTTTTGGGGGGTTTTGGGTATGAATCTTTTGTGCGGACCTTGTTTCCTAACCATGTAGAAAAAGAAGGTAGACAACTATTTTTTTCTAAAAGAGGTATCCAAGCAATCTCCTATTGACACTAGAAAAGGAATGTCCCTGACAATGGTGCCAAAAAGTGACAGGCTATCATTAGGTCCTAACACTTTAGTTAAAGATATATCAATTATGTCAACTGGGTAGTGTTCAAAGGTTGCATGCAATAGGGGATATCTTGGCCATCTCTCCTAGATTTTTTGAATTTTTTAAAAATAGGAATTAAAATTGAAAGCGTGAAATTATTTAAACTAGAAAGCATGAAATTGTTAAGCTAGAAAGCATTTAGATTCCTATTCTAAAAAGCATGTAGATTACCTAAGAATTAACACTTGTAGTTAAACTACAAAATTCAAATGAAGACAACTAAAAACTAACAACTAACTACTAACTAAGAGTACAAACAACTTGTAATAAACAACAGGAGTGGGTGCTCCAGAATTTTAAAGTAAACAAAATTTAAAGATTGTAAACTCAAAACTATGACCTACAGGAACACATAATAGAGCTTGACACAAAATAACATTCATCTAAATTTAACATATACAAAATGGAAATACAACATTAACAAGAAAAATATTAATCTACTCCACGATATCCCTCCAGTGGCCAGTTCTTAGGCGTTCCTACATTTATCTCAAATCACACGTACTTTTGCATCCTCAAAATAAATCCATCCATGGTACTTTCATTACTCAGGACAACTGATTTGGAATAAGACTGGCAATATTTATTTATTCATATCATAAAAGTGTAACACATAAGACATAGTTGAACAGTGTTCAAAGCATATCATAACATCATAATAGTATGCATTATTTTTGGCAGTTACATATATATACTATACTGCTAACAAAATCCTAAATTGTAGATAGTGGAAGATCACCATTGAAAAATTCTTTTAACAAAATTACAACTGACCAACTAACTGATGTTCATAACATAAACATATTAAAGGCTCTAAGTAGAGTCGTAAAATTTTAAATAGAATTTTAACAAAAAGCATTAAAGGAAATCGTTCCACTATGCACACCTAGATTTCCGGTGCCTAGACTTTTGGAGCTTTTAACTTCAACCGTAAGTCCACTCCATTCGTTGGTCATGCATAATGTTTTGTATAATGACTTAAAGTCTATACCATTATGTCAACGTTAGTCAGCTAATTTCAATCTATTTAAGAAATAAGATGTATACATCATTTTATTAAAAAGTAGACAATTATTAATCTTAAAAATAAACAATTGGCAGGGCTAATGTGGTTGGTAGAAACAAAGAAGGGTATTTAGCTTATTATAATCATGAGGTTTTTTATACCTCATCACTATGCTCCCTCCTCCAGCACAACAACAAGCTTTAATGACTCTATCAAATCCTCCAAATCAGCCACCCAAGCAACCACAAATACCTACCCAACCTACACTTAACCCTAACACTATGCTTGTTCAACATGCTTATACTAATGAAGCTATGAAATACCCACCTATGGGGTAGAGGTGAGTGATGTCCACCTCATATCAGGAAAACAACTTGCTAGACCTTCATCTCCCTGAGTTATAGAAATGGAGGATGAGAAACTTGCAGTTGAGGCTTCAGATAAATCACCTTTGGAACTTGAGTCAAATTAGGTAGACCAAACTACCTCAAGTCCCAAGCCACCTTTTCCTGAATGCTTAGCTGTTCAAAAGCATCACACACAGGCTGAGACAGATCTTTTAGGTCAATTGAAGGATGAGAGCATCAAGATTCCACTTATCCAAGATATCAAAAACATCCCTATCTATACCAAAACTGTAAGGGATATATGTCTTAAGAAACCAAGTCAAAAAATAAAAGATCCTCAAACAGTCCATGTCTTGGGAAATCTTGTAGATATCATGTTAGGGAACATTATTGTCCCTAAGTATGCAAATCCTGGTAGTTTAGTAGTGGGCGTAAAGATCAATAGAACCCTCATTAAGAATACTTTGATAGACTTGGGGGCAACAATCAATGTCATAACAAAAGAAACAATGCAGTTGATTTAGTTAGTCAACCTTAGGCCCACACAAACTATTTTACAACTAGCTGATAGGTCCACAGTCAAACTTGAGGGAATTATTGAAGACCTGGTCATTGCATTGGATTCTTGGGAATATCTAGCAAACTTTATAGTGCTATAATCTAAAGTTAATCTTGCAGGTTACCCACTCATCCTAGGTAGACCTTGGTTAGCTACAACTGATGAATTCATAGGTTGTAGGTCTAGAAAAATGATAATATCCAATAGTCAATCACCAAGAACTTGGTTCTCTATCCACCGACCCAAACTTATGTTGACCTTAAGCAAACTATTTGGCCCAATTTGGATGAGGAAGACAACTATTCTCTGCAGACATTGATGACTATAGAGTGCAACCTCTTATTGGATGACCGGGATGAAGATGAGCTCATTTCTCACATAATCTAGAATGACTGTGGAAGGAGCTTGTAGCAACAAGACTACCTCATATGCCTACAAGACCCCTTGCAAAGTATTATACCCACCAATTCTACAGAAGAGATATCTCAAATATTTCATTCATTACTACCTTGACAATGTGTACCTATTATACCAAGTTTGGATCTCTCATATGTTCAAGAGTCATCCAAGGAGTTGGAAATCATGCTAGGAAGGAAGTTAAACATAAATAATGCCTTGACAGAAGAGCAACAGAACTCTCTGCGAACAGTGTTGTAGGCAAACTCAACAACATATGCATGGGATTACCATAATATGAGGCATAGATCTTAATTTATGTATACACAGGATTTATATTAATGATTGCTATAGACCTGTTCAACAACCATAAAGATGTATGAACTTTGCGTTGAGGGAGATAATGAAAGCTACACTATAAAATCTCCTTGATGCAGGTTTTATCTATCCAATATTAGACAATGAATGGGTCTCACCTTTGGTAAATTTTCCCAAAAAGGGTGGGAAATGGAGAGTCTATGTAGACTATGGGGAATTGAATATAGCTACCAAGAAAGATCACTTTCCTTTGCCCTTCATAGATCAAGTAATTGATTCTCTAGTTGGGAAGAAGTACTTTTTTCTTGATGGTTTCAATGGTTATAACCAGATTAAAATTGCTTCAGAGGATCAGGACAAGACTACATTCACATGTCTTTGAGGGACTTATGCTTACTCTATTCTGCCCTTTGGTTTATGTAATGCTCCAACTACCTTTCAAAGAGAAATACTCAACATATTTTCTGATTGTGCACATGATTGCATGGAGATATACATGGATGACTTCACTACTTATGGTGAAAGTTAGGAGGAAGCTCTTAATAATCTAAAAAAAGTGTTGAAACGCTGCAAAGAACAAAAATTGTCGCTCAATAATGAAAAGTGTTTCATGATGATGACATAGGGAATTGTATTAGGACACTTTATATCTAGTGCAGGAATTCAGGTTGATCCACACAAAATAGAAATAATATCTACTTTACATGTTCCTCAAAAACAAAGAGATATCAGAAGCTTTCTTGGCCATGCAGGCTACTACAGGCGGTTTATCAAAGATTTTGGTAAGATTGTTGCACCACTATTTGTTTTTTTGAGTAAGGACATTGAATTTGAATGGATATCAAAGTGTCAACACTCCTTTGAAGAACTGAAGAAAGCTCTAACTCAAGCACCAGTATTAAGAGGTCTTAATTGGACTTTGCCTTTCCACATACATACAGATGCTTCATATTTTGACATTGGAGCAGTCTTGGGTCAGAAGGAAGGCAACAAAGAGTATGCAATTTACTATATCAACAAAAACCTTCAAGGGGATTATACTGTAACAAAAAAAGAGATGCTTGTTGCAGTATATGCTATTAATAAATTCAAGCACTATATTACTAGCTATGCAATATTTGTCCATACAAATCACACAATAATCAGGTATTTGATGAACAGGGTAGTAGTTGGAGGTAGGTTTGTAAGATGGCTACTTCTCTTACAGGAATTTGACATTACAATAGTTGACAAACCTGGTAAAGCAAATGCAGTGGCAGATTTCCTGTCAAGATTGCCAACACAATCAACTGAAGGAGTGGTAGATGATTCATTCCCGGATGAACACTTTCTCTACAAGTACAAATACCCTAGTATGCAGATATTGCTAATTATTTGGTCACAGGGCATATTTCACCACACTTTTCTCCAAGGGATAAGAGATAGTTGGTTCACAAATGCTTCCCATACTCCTAGGTGTCTGGTTATTTGTTTTTTACTAGCCCTGATAACATCATGAGAAGGTGTATTAGGGAGGATGAGATCTTTGACATCATGAAGGCATGCCATGATGAACCATGTGTAGGTAATTTTGCAACAAAAAGAACAACCTTTAAGATCCTCACAACTAGCTATTATTGGCCAACTTTGCATAAAGATTCAGTTAAATACACATGGAACTGTGATAGGTGTCAAAGGATGGGAAGATCAACCAAGAGTGATGATATTCCTTTATAACCTCAGTTAACATTGACACCTTTTGACAAATGGGGTTTAGACTTCATTAGACTAATCTCACCTACATCCAACAATAAGGAATATATCCTTGTTTGCACTGATTACTTGACTAAATGGGTGGAAGTAAAGGCTTTACAATTTTCCAGAGATGGTAATGTGGCTAAGTTCTTATATGAAGATATATTTACTAGGTATAGAGTACCTGAGAGATAGTCACTGATCAAGGCCCACAATTTACTTATGATCTAATCACCAAGCTGGTTCAAGAATACAAAATTAGACACATGAAATCAACACCCTACCACCCATAGGCTAATGGCCAGGTGGAAGTTACTAATAGGGAGATTGAAAGTATACTCACCAAGACAGTACAACTGCATAGAAAAATTTGGGTTGCAAGGTTGCTTGAAGCAGTATGGGCTTACAGAACAACATGGAAAACCACCATTGGATTCACCCCTTATGAGCTAGTTTATGGTAAGACAACAATCCTTTCTATTGAATTTGAATATAAAACACTAAGGACATTAGTAGAATTGGAAATGGATTTAACAAAAGCTCGAAAGGAAAGGTTTCATACTTTATATGGGTTGGATGAGATAAGAATGTAAGCAATTCATCACACAAAGGTAGTTCAAAACCAAAGAATGAAGTGGCATGACCGACCAATACATTAAAACCAAGGAATTCACTGTGGGGGATTGGGCATTGTTATATGATTCATGGTATAAGGATTTCAAAGGTAAATTTCAGTCCAGATGGCTGGGCCCTTATGAAATTAGTAAAGTTAATCCAAATGGAGTAGTCTAGTTACACACCATTGATGCAGTTCTCTTTTCACTTCTAGTAAATAGTCATGGACTAAAGTTGTATAAGAAGCCATTACAAAAGGATGATTTCATATTTTCACTATTTCAACAATATGGTGTTCGTAGTGAACCAAACATAAAATCTGACACATAGAGTGATGATTTAGCAATACATGATATACCCAACACTTATGGTGACCTAGAGATTGAGCTACACAACTTAGTCCTTGAGCTCACTCGAGACTAATTACTCATTTTCTCTCACAAGCACACACTGACGTTATAATAATGTTCACAATATCTTCAAAGGGACCTGTTTATTAATATTCACAAAGGGGCTTGTTGTCATAGGGACTTATAGCTTAATCTTGTCAACGTTTAGAACGGGCCCTGACACTGCAGGTACCTATAGCATCGACTGGCGACCAAAAGGAAAATTCAAATTAATTAGCACCATATTGACTGCAAGATCATGCACATTCATCTCCAAATATCCACATGTATCATCCATCTTTCCTGATAACTACCTGCGACATAATTCTTTGATTGCCCGCTTGCATTCCAAATACTCGAGCTGTCAAATCGCCAACTCATATTTGTAATACTTGTCCCATCATTTGAACTCACCACCTACTATTCATTACCCAATAGTTAATATTTGTCACATCAAATCAATAAACAAATATATTATTTCCAGTCTGCATGTGCATCGGATGGTTATTTCTTCAAGGCGATACTTCAAGTACGCTATCATGATTATTCTAAGTCTTCTTTAAAATTTCATTATATTTTTCATATTACTCCATGCATGCGAACTATTATATCACTAATTACCATCATTTCATTTAAATGACCTCGAAGTCATAAATGTGAAGTGAGGTCACTTCACCAATTAAGTTGAGGGAGGGTATGACTTAGTTAGTCTTTTCATTAGTCTTTTCCACATCAGCCATATAAATTAAAATCAATGAATGGAAATGACATGCAAAACCTTTTAAGTTATATCTTTTTTTTTTTTTTTTGTCATTCCCAAATTGCTAAATTCTACACCTTGAGAACTTGAGCTTGAGATTAAGCCAGTCAATATTCAAACTTAGAACTTCTCAAATTTGATAGAATTTGGTGATGACCTGACAAGGAGGTTTGCATCTACCCTTCAATATAATGAAGCCATGGTAAAAGGACTTTCGGTAGACGCATCTGAGACTACCATTGCACGAGTCATAGGGTTACCAAGAATAGGGGTGAAATTTCCAAAATGTGTTGATGTGGTTACAACTAGGGAAGAGTTCTGCATACAAGGAGAGGAATTAGATTCCTCATCACAAGGTATGAATAGACTTCTTCTCCCCTGGGTATGGGCAAATTGCGCCTCTTATATTATCAGATACATTACCTGTGATGTTAGGCAGAACCTTTTATACATAATCCATTTTAAATTACTCAGTCATCTCAAGCATAATAGGTTAGCAAATATACCAAACTTTTTGTACAATTTTTTGAAACAAATGGCCTCAGAATACCAGAGAAAAAAAGTGATACCTCTCTCTCTCATCACTGTTTAATTACCTTGTTGATAAAAAGGATTTTAAGAATTCAATACCCACAAGTGAGGTGGGAAGAATTTAGAGAATTCATAGACATTAATAGTTTGTTGGATGCACTCGTAGTACTTGAGGATGCAAAACCCCAAAATGAGCCTAAAGAGGAAAACCCATATGTATCACCTATGGCTTCACCTACCCATAGTCAAGGCGAGCATGAGGAACTTGAAGAACCAAAATCTAGGCTAGCTACAGCTGAGGAGTTACCTTCTTCCTTAAATTCACAAAAATATAAGAGTTGGAGAGGTAGTGCATCTACCTCCTCTACACCCCCTAAACTAGAAGAAAGGGAGAATGCTCCAAAGAAAAAGAGGGATACTCAAAAGGAGAGAGAGGATGATACAAGTAGAAGGAGGAAGATCTGAAGCAGAAAAAGAGTGTTAAAAAGGGAAAGAAGAAAATTGAAAAAGAAATACTCACACCCAGACGCTCTGGTAGAATGAGGAGACAAGGGGGCACACATGAGAATATAGAGGAACCTGGAGGAAAATATATGCATAAAGAACAACATCAACAAGAGCAACACCAAAAAAATGTTATGATTATAGAAACTAACTCTGAAATAGAAGGGAATGTTCTTGGTAATGTGAATATACCAATAAGAAAGAGAAGGTATGTGGTGACAACTTCTGATTTTGAATCGAAATATATTTATCGCCAAGAAATTTTGGACAGAAGCCTTTCCCATTCCTGGAGATTTTGAAGAAGGTAATGAGCAATTTGAAGATGTAGAGGAGGTTTACCTTGAAGAAATAGATGTAAGGAAAGAACTCTAAGAGGCATTAGATAAGATTAAACACCTGGAGGAGTTAGTGCAAAATTATGAGTAGAAGGATAAGGGAAGGGAAGCAAAAATGCAGGAGATGGAGGAGAAACTATAGTTGTATGATTATGGCACTAAGCTAGATTTGCTGGCACAGTTAGCTATTACCAAGACAGGGGACAAAGAAATAGAAATGCTAGATGAGAAACCCCCTCCTCTCAAAACTCCCGATTACCACACAACCTGCTCACTTGGCTACCAATTGTGGAAAGTGACTAATGAATTTGCATAGGAAAAGGAAAAGTGGAAGAAGGAAAATGAAGAATATGTAAATGAATTAGAGAAGAGAGAAATGGAATTGAATAAATGAATAGTACGATTGGAGGAGATAGCAAATAAGGCTGCACAAATTGTTGGATGTAGACCTCCATCGAGAACTTATGCACTATTTTTATAGGAAAGGTTTTTATGCTTTTAGTTCAGTTGTGTGAGTTTTATTTGCACAACAATGTAATACCTGATGAGACATAATGGGAACCTTTAATCTTCGTGGGAGATCTTCAAATCATGGCACTTGCCTCTTACTATAGGAATGAACAACTTAGGGGTGAGATCATGGAAGAGTATGAAGAAAAAGAAAAATCCATTGCACTTCCAATAAGAAGAGAGGCTAAGGATCTAGATGCAGTCATTGATGAATGGTTGAAACTTATTAAACATAAGGGAGTACGAAATAAAATCTTGGAGATCAGGGAGGTAGACTATGAATGCATGAGGATGTTAGTTATAGGTATTGGACAACAGTGTTACAAGCATGTACAAAATAGATGGAATAGTTTAACACCTAAATTGCAGAAGAAGGAGCCACATTCTTTGTATAATTTTAATGTTATGCTTTAGAGGGCACACAAATATATGGCAATTGGTGTCAACAAAGGAGTTCATTGGGTACCACTTACCTTCCATCCACCTATTCTCCTCTATCCAGTCCCACATTGGACTGGGGAGAAAGGTGATGAATGTGAGAAAGCAGGAACTATTAGGATGAGGCAGCTTTAAGAATATCAAGGCTTCTATTTGAGACAGATTCAGGGGGTTAACATAGTTATGGACCTGAGACAAATTTATTTGCAATACAATTAAAATCCCTAGTATTTTTCTTGGGGACAAGGAAAAGGCTAGTTAGGGGGAGATGATAGGTCTAGATAATAGATTACTTTCTGTTGTTTTATGCATATTCTGAGATACTTTTAGATACACTTTCCAGACAATGTTCCTACATTATACTATCCTTTCATATCTATTATGCAGACTTAAGCCTAAAATACAATGATGGAATTATGGTAATAATATATTAGTATTATATGGTTTATATGAAGATATGTCTGGAATGTTGATGGAATGTTATGGTTAATTATGATAGTTATCCATGTGTAAATGTTTTGTAGAATTAACTTGTTTATAGCTAAAGAGGAACCATGGCGCATCAGATGCGAGATGAACACATAGCAAAAGGAACAACTGAACACTGAAACAAGGGACCTCCAAGTTAAGTTGAACATGATGATTGTTGATTAAAGGCACTTGATGAAGGTTGAGCATGGCATTATTATAACCACTTAATAAACACTAAAGAAGAGGTCTCCTTTACTTATGGGATTTTGACAAGTGGTTTTATGTTTACATGCAATTTTGTTATGACAGAGTTCTAGTCCTATTAGGATTCTTTTTCTTTTTTAGTTATAGGTTGAATAAATCAATCTTAACTCTACACTCTAAATATCTAGGAGTGGAGTTAATGATTTCAGTTAAGTTGTTACTTTGAATAAGATTCCCTCAAGCTTGTATATAGCTATTGGTTGAATCCGTATGATAGTTGGTTTTTTAGTTTTATGTTATCGGTTACTTCCAATTTTCAAGACATAAATTATTCAGAATGATTGAATACAATCTATGAGAGATCTTGTGTAATCTTTATGAATATGCAATTCAAATGGAGTTTAATTCATGGAATGCGTAGAATCTCTTAGCTATATTTGAGGTTCAGTTAAAGTGAGAACAACCACTTGAGCAAGCCACTCAAGGTATTGTTACTCACTTCATGTTTCAGTTATTTTTTTTTTTTTAATAGGTGTCATTAGTTTCTCATTGTTTCATGAATCATATGCAAACTAATTATAAATTCATATCTTGCTTATTGTTAATGAATGCTTATGAATATGCATGCAATGGTTAACTTGTAGAACTCTGAATGATAGTTTAATTGAGTCATTAGTTTTTATAAATTTTGAGTTATTACAACATCATTTCATTAGTGATAGTTTAGTTACGACCTAAGCTGTAGGTACCCATAGCCACTAGTTCTAGTTATGTCTTTTACTATTTTGCAATTTTGTGAGTTTTTCAACAAGTGAAATAACTTGAGTAGAGTAGTTTAAGTAGTTTTGAGTCCTTGAAGGAATATACAATGTTGCACCATCATAAGCTTACAAGCCTTGGGTTGACAATTTAATGTAGTCTTGAGCAATGTTGAGTGGACTGCTCAGTTAGTTAAACCTTTGAATTATGTAGGTTCTACCAAGTTTAAAACACATTAGCTTAGACTCTACAACTAATATCCTCCATATTATATACAAATGTGGTGAACATTTAAACATGTGAATATTTGAGTCATATGAATGTAGAGGTTTTAAGATTGTTTATGATCACTTGATTGTTGATTATACTCTTTAATGGAGTCATTTATTGATGAGATTATACTTTTGACTGAAGTCATTTGTTGAAGAGATTACACTTTTGAATGAAGTCATTTATTGATGAGATTATAATTTTGATTGAAGTAATTTATTGATGAGATTATACTTTGATTGAAGTCATTTATTATTGATATCATACTTTTGAATTGAAGTCATTTATTGATGATATCATACCTTTTGAAATGAATTCATCTAATGATGTGACATTATGATTAACCAGGTGGTTAATTAGGTTATTCCCAGGGTTAGATAATCCATGGGAAAGGGAGTAACCTAGTTGGTCACCTATTATGTGTGCATGTATGGTTAGCTTGGTTATACCTAGGGTTGGAATGATCCATGGGAAAGGGTGTAACCTAGTTAGTTAGTTTGTTAAAGCTTGGTTACACCTGGGGTTTGAATAATCCATGGGAAAGGGTGTAACCTATTTTTTCAAGTTTGTTAAAACTTGGTTATTCTTGGGGTTAGGATAACTCATGGGAAATAAAGTAACCTTGTTGGACAGTGTAGTGTCAGAAAATGTTTCATGCTATGTTTGGGTCCCTTAATAAATTTGGACTTAATTAAGCATCTAATTGGCCCAATTATGCATTTAAAAGCCTAATTAATCCTATTTTCCAAAAGGGGAACCTGTATTAAACAATTGCAAACATTAAATAAATTGCCTTGGAAATTGAGTGTCCTGGATTTAGGTCCTATGACCCATTTTCCCAAGGGCGAATGGGTCCCCCTTAAGTTTATGATCTCAATTTTTAATATGATTGGTAGAATTTTTACAATTCAAATTCAAATTGAAATTTTTGACCTTTGATGTTTAATTGTCAGGAAATTAGAAAATTACATATAAAGACAAGGTCTTTTATCATTTGAAACTAGAACAAACTAGAGGTGAACTTCACAAGAGATAAGATTATTGTCAAGAGAATTCAATAGTAGATTTCTTAATCTTTTGTTGTAGCATTCAAGATCTCAAGCATCGTGTCAAAGTTATCTTCATCTATGCATGTTTTTGGGGCTAACATTGTGATGTAGGTTTCAAGTATTCAAGCTTCAATTCAAGCATCAAAATCAACATCCAATCAAGCCATTTCATGCAAGATCAAGACCTTGGAGAGATTTGTTAGAATTTATTCCTCTAAGGATCTCCATTCAAGGGTTTGGTGAGTTGTAACAAAGCATTGTTCATTCATCATTCCTTCCATTCATGTTTCATTTCATTTCAAGGTTTAATTACCAAAATAGGGTTTGACCAAGGCAAACTCCCATTCACCAAAAACAAACAAGTTTTCCCTCTCTTTGTGTGTTGTAGATTTACAGGTGAAGAAGGATTGAAGATTGATCAAAAGTGCAATTTTGCAAAGTTGTCAAAGTTGTCAAGCCACAAAAACTCACTTGTAGAATTTATTTTTGACCTTCCAACTATGAGATCTAGAGGAATTGGGAGTGTAGATCTAGGAGCAGAGGACTGTCAAAAGATATTTTTGATCCTTGTAGTAGGACCCATTCACCCTAAGACGAATCTGTCCTAGGAGGACACTCAACAAAAGCTTTTGTTGATAGGTGCATAAAATCTTACCCTTCTAAGATATATCAAAAGTTAACTGTTTCTATTTTTGTTATGCTTTAAATTTATTATTTAAGTCTTAGAATGAATAATTGGATTCATTTAGTATTTTTCATTTATCTCATAAAAGTGAATTTCAGTCATATTTACCTCACCCTTAATCATAACGAAAACAACAAGATCTCTATTAAGGTTGACTCACCTAAGGGTTGAAAGTCAATCTTATCTTAGGGGATCTCTTTTTTCTAATGAAATAAGGAAGATAGGTGCATAACCCCATTCTATATCCATCAAAGACACCTATTTCCCTATGTTTCAGACAGTTTTTTATGTTTGTGAATGGTCGATACCAAATCGAGCCAAAGAGTTGGTGAATGGATGACTTGCACTCGAAGTACTAGGTGTTGAATTCTTTGGCCAAAGTAGTGTAAGTAACCACTGTTTACATTGTTAGTTCACTGTGATCCATGATTTCATTCTAGGAAGGGAAGTCACACATGTAGGTTGTAGCCAATATATGGTAGCTTTAGATATGTAGGACACAACACTATGCTTAGGAAGGCTAGGATTATGGGGTTACCAAACCAATCTCTTCGTCGAAGGGTAAGGCCATGTTACCAGTTAGGTAGATGTGCGGGGGACCACATTAAGTCCATGGTTGGTAGAAAAGTCTTGAGTGATGCTCTCCCTCATAGGTTTGTAGTCAAGATTTAAGGATGTAGTGCCAGTTTGGGGACACCTAGAATGTATACACCAACAACAGGGACATCTAGGAGGTATGCACCAACATTAAGGAAATCTAGATCATTGTATTCTGATTGTATATCTATTTAATTAAGCTCATGGAAGCTATGTATGTA
The DNA here is from genome assembly GCA_007115665.2 of Sequoiadendron giganteum. Classification (NCBI taxonomy): domain Eukaryota; kingdom Viridiplantae; phylum Streptophyta; class Pinopsida; order Cupressales; family Cupressaceae; genus Sequoiadendron; species Sequoiadendron giganteum. The sequence goes on along the minus strand of CM021105.1, from coordinate 409,295,182 downwards.
AACATGTATCTCTATTCTTATTGAGAAATTGTAAATTAGAAAAATGTTATCATTACATGGGATTATGTAATAATAATCATTACTTGGAAATTATGTAATGCACTTAATGAAAATGCAATGGAAATTTGAAATAGGATTAATTTTAAATATGCATATTTTATTATTGAAATGCAGTGGGAGTTTGGAATGGGTTTATTCCAAATGTGCATCTTATTATTGAATTATAAAATAAAAAAATTACTACTATATTTGTTCACATGTGGGTTAAAACATGGTAAATTTCAATGGGTAGAACATTGGTCATGTTACATGTTCACCCAAACTGCGTGGAAAAAGTTCCATAAGGAATGTGCCATTATAAGATACTTCCATCAAGCCACATAAAATTTAACTTAGACTAGAAGCAACTTCCCTTTATTCCAAGAGACTATGAAGCTTAACTCTTAGTGAGTGTGAAGCTTTCTTGAGGTCCACCTTGATGTCTTTCCATTTTTTCCCTTTTATTTCTTTCTCCTCTAACAATATCTCAAACCTATTAATAGTGAAGTTTGGGATCTCCTTGCCAAGTTTAATAATCTTGTTGATAAATAACAACTTATGAAAAATATAGATGATAGTAACTAAGTTTTTTTTGTTGTTCCCTTTGATAGGCCACTTCATCAACATGAGTTGGTTTTCATCTCCATAGATATGGAATATCATTACATTATGAATTCTTAGAGTGTGAATAATCATATTGTAGATGTTCTTACATAATCCTATTAAGATATCATTAAGTTGAATGTGGCAGAGGAACTGCACCCTCCATATATCACTCATAAATCAACCCCTTCAAATAGTTATGAATTTGATGTCATGTCTAACTTTGATGCAGAGGTAAGTGACAACCTTATTTTCTATGCCAAAAATAGGTGTTCCTACACAATCTCAATCACCAATTCCCCAAGGTTCACCAACTAGCAACTTACACATCACCTTGCCCTTGTAGCTTCCCCAAAACCAGAACAGGCCAAGTTTCACCCAATCTTTCCAAAGCACCTAGTAATTAAAGAGGAGATTAGGATACCCTTTTCAGGGTTACACAATATGTATGAAAATCAAGGGTCACTGTTTTGGACCACCCTGAACTTTTGATACACTTACCCGATTCTAGACTTCACCATTTGGTCTATTTTCCAAAGGAACCACCCTTCCAACGATGGCCACTCACCAAAGCACCTTGGATAGTCTTAATAAATGGTCTCAAACCTCATATTATAGTGATGTTTTTCATCTACAGGGATTCTAACCCTCTGTTCCAAGAAACCCTCTCAAGCACTCACCAAAACAAGGGTTTAGGGGTAACTCCCTACTCCTGACCTTCCCCAATCCTTCCAGGGGTCCAAACACCACACATTATCTCTGCCCTGACTCAAGAAACTCTCACAGTCCCTTCTCACTCACTAATTCTCAGAATTCATCCTTGGGTTCCCTATTTTCATGGTCTAACTACCCCTGATCAACACTAGATCACACACCATGGCAGAAATCTCCCCTTCTCCTTCTCCTAAGGTATGTACACACTTAACCAAACATGGTACAGACCGATCCATCGAGCCACAGGTCTAGAACAGTAGGTGGATTGGTTAGTTGGTCATGGTGCTGTCCTCAAAACTCCAAACACAGAAAATAGGATACCTTGCAGTTTGCTGATCCCAGTCACACAAGCAAAAGAATTAAGCCCCCAAGACAAACATGAAAGAAGATAAACACATGAATAAGCAATCATTCAATGCCTCAAGGCATCTTGAATCTGTACGGGCTCAGATCAAGGAGCAAAGTTCAAAAAACTAAAGGAAGAAATAGTGATCAGTGTTTGCCACAGTGATTTTTCTTTATTAGAACCGAAGAACAACCTTCTCCTTTGGAGATTATATGAATAAATGGTGATTGCAACATCCAACTATCTCCTACAACCGACCAAATACCCTACAACAGAAATTTGAACCACTTCTGATCGGTTGGAGATCAAGGTTAAGCATTTTACATAATCTTGGTTAATCAATTTCACTACATACTTGTAATGTTTGGTCTTTTTGATCCCATGCTCGCCCAACTTATTGAAAGTGGTCTAATGAGACCTTATTTGTATAAAAGACATGGCTTAAATCCATCTACTACCTATCTACCACCCCTTGTCACATGACATATAGGACAACTGAGTACAAAGCAACTTAATTGAACATATTTTGCATAAAACATAAAAACCTTTAAAACACTTGGTGAACTTGTCTTCAAATCCCTTGGTGAACCTTTAAGGTCCTTTGTCCTGTCATGTTAGGGTCAGGATCTAGGTGCTCTTGCACCAAACTTCCTACACCCAAATACCCATCTCAATAATATGGGAATAATAATTATAATTAAAGATATTGGTTTATGTCATTATATTTTAATTTCTCTCAAGTATAGCTCCACAATGTTATGTGGTAAGCAACAAGGGTTCTTCCAACATATCTAATCTTTGATAATGAGCTCAACATTAGTTAAACCATCAACAATAACATTACCTTCCCTACGAATATAAGTGGCTTTGAAGTTGTATAAGTTGGTAGATGTAATTCTTAGGTCCATATCATAACTTTCCAACTTCCATTCAAGGTCCATTTTTCTATTTAAAATATCTATTGTGATTGTTAAATATCCTTCCACATGGATTTTCCCTAGCCAAAAGGTGAGGGTAAGGTGGAGGCCCCAACAAGCAGTAGTCACCTCAACGTCATTAAGCCCAATGTTACCAATGTAAGCAATAGTAAGTTCACCTTTATCATTTCTTAGGATTCCCCCACCACTTGAGAATCCTAGATTGCCCTTTGATGAACCATCAAAGTTGAGTTTCACACAACCTTCTTATGAAGGCTCCCACTTAACTACCTTTCTAGCCCTTTGTTGATTTCTCTATTTATACTCTAATCATAGACAATTTTCCTCTCTTTAGAGTTGGGAGGGCTATTGGGATTTTTAAAAACTACCACTTTAACATTTCCCCCAATAGCTCTATAGATGTTGTTAAGGACCCCATTAAAATGATAAGATTTTTCCTTGAAGATTCTATTATTCCTCTCTTTCCATATTCTCCAACATAAATGTGGGGGAGTCAAGAACCACACTTAAAGGAGTGGTGCCAAATTTCTATAAAAGAGTTCATGGAACTAGGAAGGATCCAATTAACATCAAGTTTTTTGAAGATGCAATCCCATGGATGCTAGACAAACTTATAGTAGAAAAAGGTGATCCATGATTTCCTTATTAATAACACATATAACAAACCTAGAAGGGAAATATAATACCCTTCTCTATAGATTACTTAGTTTGAGAATTTTATCATGATCACCACATCACCATAAATGGGTAATTTTTAAAGTGTGATATGTATTCCAAAATTTCCCCCCTCTTATCCTGCAGTGGTTGTTCTAGTTGAGTTGAGTAACTAGATGCCATCAAATATCTACTCTTAGGGTATTTACTCCAATAGTTAGAGTTCTAAAGAGAAACATGAGGTCTCATCTCTTTTGATCTAGAGAGGATTTGAGAGATAGCAACAACATCATGACTAATACAAATTTCTTATAGGTTGACCCACCCAATTCTTTGTCCTTTCTTGACAATATAATCGTAAAAAGTGCTTGCAAATCCTTATGTAAGGATTAATTGAAGGTGTTGTGACTAAGGAACCAAAGAGAGAGGCCTCAACTTAGATTAGGGATCCTCCCAAAATCTAATCATGTTTCCCCTCCCCATCCTCCATATCATTCCTTTAGCCACCATGATTTTTGCCTTTTTTACATCTTTCCATATGAGAGACCCTTTAGGGGTGAAGATAGAGGAAAATAAAAGGTTAGTTTTATAATGTTAAAAATATTTAGCTTTCATGATGTCAATCTAGTCTTTAGTCTCCTTCACAAAGCTTCATCTGGTTTTAGTTATGAGAACTCTATTAAGCTTTTGAATTTTCCTCAAGTTGAGACCACCACAAGATTTGGGATAACAATCCTTGTCCTAATTGATTAGGGCTAGTCTAGTTCTACACTTCTCCTCGCCTTTGGTCCATAGGAATTTCTTCTAGTTTTGTTTAATCTTTTTTGTCATGAATTTGGGAATCTTGAATATGGAGAATAATCTTGAATTTGGGATACAAAATATTTTTTTACATGTTATTGATTTTATTTTATAATATTTTACATGTTAGTTACTTCCTTCTCGAGTCTTATAGAGACACTTATCAATAACATTATCCTAAAAAATTATAAAGAACTTTGCAACTTGCTCTGTACACACTCTTAGTTGGAACCATTAAACACCATAACTCAATAAATAGATGGATTCGCCAGATCTATAGGAGGTATAATTATACACGAATCTATAATGGCATATAATATAGAAACCTAAACATCATTCAAATTTAAAAAGTACGAGATTCAAAAGTCTTCAACACCTAGAATTGCCATAGAGTTCAATATCTTGTCTTGATCTAGATAGTTTCAATCCCAATCAAACTCTTCAAAATACTACTATATATAGGACAACTTCAACCTCCATTAAACATGTTTGATTATTCCAATCACTTTTGGACTTGTCACAAACTAACTTTTTTGAGGACATCTTTAACTCTTAAGTAATCAAATCACTCCTCAACTTGTTGTATGTGTAATATGCTCCACATTTTTTTGTAATTTCTATATATGTTATATTTTACCATGAAACACAAAAGTGCTTCCAATTACATACTTACTCAAGCATTTCCAATTTAAATCATTATATCTAATGATACCAAACCACAATCTTTAAACATTTCTTAAGTCCATCACTTTATTATTAAAGCTCTTATAAACTCCTTTGATATAATCCACATAACCCCATTATTATAAAATATTATTTAAAACCTACTATAAACAAAATTTCTATTAAACTCTAATATCTAACTCATTTTCTAATCTAATAAAAAACCACTTAATTTTTTTTGTAAAAATACATTTAAAAATCAAATTCCAAGAACAAATTATGTTCAAACATTAAAAAACTTTTAACCTATTAAATTTTATTTATAAATTATTTTTAATCCAACAATCTAAATAAATTAATTTTTATTAATAACTTATAGAAAAAGCATCTACTCCAACACTTGTTTTATCCCTAAATGATCACCAAGACCACAAACCGGTATTTAACTATTTAAGATTACCCCCAAATATCACTTCCTCTAGCAATAACCAAAGCAAACACTTCATCTCTATATAGCCACTTATCCATTAGGATAAAAATGTAGATAAATTTACAGCTCTTTAGGTCAGAGGTTCGAAGCCCACTTAACCTTTGCTAAAGAGGCGAGGGTTTAAAAATTCTTGTAACTAACATTAAAACTGGACCAAACAAAGGCCTTCCCATATGGCAGGAACAAAATGAAGTCGCGCGGCCGGGGTTAGGTTTAATGCAGGGTTTTTTTCACAAATTTTCTGCCACTTAAAAATAAAAAAAATAGACAATCATATAAAACGCCTAAAATTTTCTCCATAGATAGCCATGGCATTTCACCTGGCGTGCCCGATCACATGGTATGTTATAAGAACCCTTATTCTCTTCTCTTCCTACTTATTTATAATCATTCCTTCCCTTTATAAGGCGGGCTTTAGTTTTAATTTGTATCGTCTTGGTGCTTGTTTTGCTTTGTTCAGCCAGAAGATTTGTTACTGCCCGCTGGGGTTTCCCGGTCCTCTGCAGAGCAATGGAGGGAGAAGGGCTTTTTTGGAGGATGTTTACCGGTTGGAGAAGCTACTCGGCAATCCGGGGCTTGTGGCAGCCGGTGGAAGGGAGACTGTGGATATTATTGTGCCCAAGATTTCTACAGATTATTATGGGAAGGAGTATGACAATTCGAAGAAGAGGGGTGAGGATTCCGAGGATGTTGACCGGGATGAGCGATTATCTAGCCACACTAAGCAGATGGCAATGCGAAAGAAAGCGACACTTGCTTCCTTGGCTATGGAGGATTATGCTCGCAAATTGGAGCAGGGAGATTTCGGTGGCACGGTATGTTGGGTTTTTTTTTTGAGTTCAGTTTGGGTCAATTTTCAGCTTGAATTGATTTGGTTCATTGGGTCTTGGAAATCTTCATTTTTTTTGCATGTTCGTAATGCAAGTTATTAGAACTCTCAAGAATTCACCTACGCGAGTAGAAAATTTTCTGCAAGAATTCTCCTTCTGATTTGTTAAATTCGTCTGAGGAGGCGACACTCAGCCAAGTTGCCACAACTAATTTACCCTGAATTTGCAGCCGCCCTGTTCAACTAGCCTTCTCCCATGTGGTATGACACATCTGAGCGAGTTGGATGTGGTATCATCCAATTCTAACACTTTTATCATGTTTCTTGGGGATCTGATACTGGGATCTACTAGGAAGCTCAGCACTTCTACCACTTGAGCTTATCTTATTTCAGAAACTTGCATGGGTTTTCAGTTCTAACTATTTTGGTTTGCTATTTCTCTAAAGTTTTTCAGATCTTTGCCATGGGGCAATGCTTGTCAATATAAGTAATAAGGATATTCAGTTTCACTTAACTTGTTTCAACAGCTCTGCAAGGTTTTTCAAGTTTTCTGCTTTGGGTCAACGCTTGTTGATATAGTATTCAAGCATCTTTTATTTAGTTGATTTGACTGCTTGGTTCTGTTCAGATTTTCAATTCCATGCACTCAGTCAATGTTAGTTGATAAAATTTGCAAGGATATTCAGTTTTAATTTATCTGGCTCATAAGCCTTGTATTTATTTTCAGTTTTTTTACACTAGGCCGATGCTTGTGTAAAATTAGCAAGGATTGTTTGATTTTTCTGGATAGGGGTGAACGTTTAGTCTTCAATTGGGAGATAATTTTTGTTTTCTTGCAGGTATTTTCTTTCATTTTTGTTTTTCTTGTATTGGATTCAATTATCTTCTCCATTTTGGTAGGTATTTATAGTTCTTCTCTAGTGGGTGGATACTGGTTCATTAATTTTCTGAGGAATTTAAGTTCTTGGGCACTCGGCCAATGCTACATGATAGAATTTGGAAGGACTTTTAGGTTTTTTGACAAAATCAGTGTGGATTCTCAGTTTGAAGTAATTTGTAAATTAGTGACAAATGTAGGATCTGGTCTAAACCTCCCAATGGCTTCAAAATTCTACCCATGACTTCACTATTATTCTTTCTATCTATATACTACCATAAAATAGTTTAGGCTCCAAATATGAAGTTGTTGAATGCTTTCATATCAAATCAAGTGCATCTCATGTCTCAATGAAGATGGCTTGCACATTATTGAACATTTTAGGAATGGCTTCCTTATAGTGATCCATACAATCATAAAATATGCCGAGACAAGGGGTGTGACTGTCAGCAATGTGAAATACTTCAACAATTGGCTCACACAATTTTAAAACATTTGTTGCACTTTCCAAAAATTGCTGCTTAGAATGATCCTCTTTATCTTCTTTCCTTTAGGACCTTTAAATTAAAAAAAGCTTCCTGGACCTTGGAACAAATAATTGACCTTACAGCCACTTTCTCTTAACCACTCTTTCTAGAAGTGGAAAATTTTCTCACAAGGCCTCAACAATAATTCGAGATGCAAGTTGCCTGTAACTGTTGAATGTGAGCCTATGGTGTCTTATGAAATTTGCAATTGTTCTATCTTTATGAATTGCTTTATACACCCATTGGAAATTAGTCATGTTATGTAGCAAGAAGTCAAGGTAATGGTTGCACATTTTCTCCAAATAACCAGCTTCCAAGATCTCATATGATTTGCAGCACTATTAGTAATTGCTTGAATCACATTCTTTGCATCACTTCAAGAATGGCTTCTTCTTAAGATTTTGAAAATACATCAGAAATCTTCTTCTGGTTCATGATGTCAATTATTTTCAAGAACATTATATCTTGAGGGAAAGCCAAGAAACCATTAATCAATGCCCTTTGCCTTGTGTATGGCCATCTATCACTCTATATGGTGCAACTTGTTATTGTAGCACATAAAAATTGATCCTTACGAAGGAATATAGCTTCCTTGAGAAGAATTAGAAGTTTTTCTACCTATTTGTTCTATCCTTTTTATAAAATGATTATAATTGGGAATAAGTGAGATCTTCAAATTTCAATTATATATATATATATATATTATAATGAATTGGTGAAAATATCTATCTTTGTAACAGCAACTGCAAATTGACATAAACAAAAATAGAATGTATAAATCTTAGAGATGATTTTGTGACTTTTTGAAGGCCCACCAGCGCCTAGCATGAATGTCCTTGCGTTGCATTGTCATCAAGTACGGATGCAAAAATAAAAGTCCAAAATGTCTTGTAATTAGTGCCTACACACATGAAACATATATTAGGAGATCATTGTGTACTAGAAATATCAAAATTACAAAAATAAAGGAAATATACTATGAAGCTTAAACTACGGTAACCAAATAAAATCATTGAAAGGTAAAAGATGTCATAGAGATTGTTGATTTCTTCCAACCTAAAGAACCTACACACACGGAGAGAAGGGAGAAAATGTGTGGTTGGGCTATAAAGGGGCTTGCCTCAGTCATCCGCAAGTCGAGAGATGAGAACATGGTTCAGGCGCTTTTCCGCCCAACCACAAAGCTTACGCTTCCCCATAATTCTTCCTAACTTGAAGAATACCCGACCTTGCATGGAGTACCTAGCAACCTAGAAACAAAAAAGCAGGAGGGAATCCTGGTGCAAGCCTGATGTATATACATGCAGTTCTAACATGAACATGCAATGTGCCACAAACAGGATATGGCAGAGAAAAATAGAATAATTTTGCTAGGTAAATTTCATCTATTTCAATGAACACATGGCTTTGGCTAAAGCACTAAAAGTATCAAGTAGATCCTAAAAAGAGGATCGACTTTCTTTGTTAACCCATATTCGGCACCCTACCCCGGAGGGTAAAACCCAACACACAATAGAAAGTAGTAACATGCATAATGCTCATGAAAATAAATATTCTCTCTTTCTTTCATACAAAGGTTCAATTGTATACTTTTCATTATTTTATCCTTTCATGCCTAATAACAATAAAGTAGTCATTGATATGTAATCCATATTTTACATACAACCAGTTTATCATGCATTGATTTTCTTTCTACTTTATGCAATTTATGGTTCATGCATTTCTAAATGTGGTTGAATATGTGAAACTATTTCCATTGTATTGACTAACTTCCATTAGATATGCAGATTTGCTATCATAAAATCTAAATATAACAGAACAAAACAGATTTTCATGTATTTTCCTAATTACAATTTCACTGTAATTTCTTTCTCATAAGTAAAAAAACACTTTTCAGCACTCTTAGATTTCATTCCTGCAGAAAGTAAGGAACAACTGAAGCTTACAATTCTCAGAGTTTATTTTTTTGTGTAGTTTCAGACCTACTCAATAGCTAAGAGCACTGCCCCTAAACCAATGTGTTTCACTTACAGCTGCTGACTTGATCTATTCATGATAAACGGAAGTGGATTTAATTAAATAAAAGAAAGCTGTTATTAATGAGGCGAACTTAAACACAACTCTACTGCTGCAATTTAAATATGTGCATAATAAGTTACCTAAATGTAGAACTAATTATAGGTGCTTTAGAGGTGTTTGAGGTCTGGAAATCTCAGAGAAATGGTGCTGCAGGATATAATTAATAAGGTCAGCCAAGTCTTAACATTCCTTAAGACCAAGTTTTGGACACCAAAGTCACTGCTGTTGATGGGTATAATTTAATTATGGCGCTACAACAAGATTCCTATGAACAGCACAGCAACTAAATGACTGCTATGGTTTGATCTATATGGTTTGAATCATAATTCAATGGTGTAACTTAGAAAGCAATTAAATAATTCTTCCATCATTTCAAACTTTAATGCACTGCCCAGCACTATACACAGCCACACCTATACACAGTTTATTCATTTTCAGAAATAAAAAAAATATTATGCATAGGAATACCTCTGACTGGTACGAGCTTGCAAAAGAAAAATACCCAATCTGAAATACTGCAACCAATCTTCCCAAATCCTCACTGCTGTTTTGCTGCAATTTTTTTTCTCCAAAATCATGGTACTTTTGCCAGAAGCTGCTGCTCTTTTTAAAGCCTCCGCTCATCTATTTTTGGAAGGCTGCGATTTATTTCTTATGTTCCAGTTCCTTATTTTTGGCCCATCACTTAACTGGACTATTAGTTTATTATTATTTTTTTTAAAACTGTAGTTGCTTTTCTCTGCCACTAGTGCATGGTTTCCCCTATTTAAAAGTTATGTGATACTTTTTATTTAAAAGTTCATGCATTATTATTATTATTTTTTAGGCAAAAGGCGGAGGGCCTGTAGATATATTATTAATAATAAAGTTTACAATAGGTAATAGTTTATATGATCCCAAAAACACCTTTACAACGATAAACTTGTTGGCCCACAGTTGCCGTTGCACCAAAAGATCGACCTGTTAATGCTCGATACAATTGCCAGAGGCAACGGATCCATGGGAGGCGGTTAGTCCATGTCACAAATCCCAAGGGGAGCGCTGACCGTCTGCCAACAAACTCCCTCTCAGCGTTACCCGAGGGGATTCGAACCCGACACCTTTGGCTCTGATACCACTTGTTGGCCCATAGTTGCCGTTGCACCAAAAGATCGACCTGTTAATGCCCGATACAAATGCCAAAGTTAATATATCCATGGGAGGCGGCTAGTCCATGTCACGAATCCCAAGGGGAGTGCTGACCATCTGCCAACAAAACTATCTGCCAGCCCCTGGTTTGCTACTGAAAATGGGCTGATTATACAAAAGTTAATGCATTATTTTATTATTTTTATTTTTAGCTTTTTATTTAAAAGTCTTTGATTTTATCTTTATTTAATTTTTTTTGAATTCTTTTCTCATGCTATTTCTTTTTAGGTCTTAATAATTAATTTCATTTAATTTTAATTTTCACCTCTTCCCTGTAAATGCTTCAATGAATTATAATTATTTAATAATTTACTTATTTTATATTATTTTAACTTTTACTTTTAAAGCTTTTTAAATCAATTTAAATAAAGAAACATGCAATTCATTTAGTTATCTAAACATTTTTGTTTACCCACTTTTATTTATTTAATAATATATAAATGTATTTGAGGCAAATAATTATTATACTATAATAATAAAATAAAACATTTTATTTATTTTATAATAATAATATTAAATTATTATTAAATATATATAATTATATTTCAGGTAATAATTACTATTTTTCTTTAATAATAATCTCATATATACTTTTACATATTTATATAGATTAATAATAATAATACCTTATTATATTATTAATAATTTATATAAATATAATTTATAATTATTACAAAATAAAAATCAATTTAAATTCAAATTTTTAAAACAATAATTGAAGACAGTCTTTTAATTTTCCACTAACAAACATAATAAAAAAGTCATAAGGCAATAAATTATTTTCCCACTAATTTAACTTTCAAATCATAATAAATGTACTCATTACTCACACAATTTCTCAATCAATATTAACACATGCAATCCTACAATGCTAGAGAATGCAACTACTTGAGTGTGTGAATGCCTCAGGATGCCATCATACTAATTATTGCCAAGTGGCTAGGAAACCCCTACCTCAACCATGTTCTCGCCTTCGACAATTACTCGCTCATATTCCTGCACTCAATTGCACTCAACAAAAACCAAAAAAAAAAAAACTCGTAATCAAGAACATGATAATTATTTCCATTTCATTTCAATGTATCAAGATTAATCATCAAATTTAGCAATCACACGCATGTAGATACCAGATAATCAAGCAATCATAAATGATGTCCAATAGTCTCATCAATATACTGAAAAATATAAATGTAGCATAGGATCGAGATGTGACATTAGTCAAAACCCTGTTTTGGTATTTCTACCTCCACAAATAGCCAAGATTTTGATAATATTGAAAGAAATAACAAAAGCGATTGCTTCATAACAAGATGTATTGCCAAGGATACGAAAAGATCTGAAATGTACTATGCTAACATCAGATATGTATGAATGCTAGCATAAAGAAATTGTATACAATAGGAGGGAGACTACAGAATGGACTGTGATCACTTGGAAGTTGTCAAAAACCCCTAAAAGAGATACAAAAGCATCCACAATGTTCCCTTACTCAATCCCACCCTGAAAAGATTACTTTCAATATGCTAGAGAGCTTGCTGTTTGTTCCAAACTTGAGAGCTTCTTCAAGAAATTGCAGGGTTTGATGTGAGAGTGTGAGTATGATCATTTGAGAGAAAATTAAACTCCTTTTTTTTCAAAATAGCAAGTCTGGTTGTTTTGTTCAATACGACTATCATGTAGGGGTGTTACCTCTGAAATATTTGTGGGAAGGTAATGCTCTAACAGCCATTGGAATCACAAATTTTTGCGGAACGCTAGCGTGTTGTGCAAATGTCCGCACATAGTGCTCTCATTCAGGAAAAACAAACTCAGAGAGCCAAAATTATTATAAAAATGCTAGATAAACGATAGTTTTGTGTTAACGCTTCACATTTAAAAGATTTTTATGTCATGAGCTTAAAGAGGGGAACATTGTGTAGTGTAAAATTGCAAGGGTATGCAATTTACGACACTATAATTACATTTAAAGGTTTTGGCCATTTATATTTTTCCAGTTACCATTTCTTTTGACCAAACTAGAATTACAGTTACATGACATTGACATGACAAATTGAAAGGGTAAATGGAGTTTGATCATATTGTAATGCCCCCTTTTGTATTTTTTTTTTTTTTTGATTTTTTGAAAGGAAATGAATCCGAACAGCAAGTACAAATTTTGACCACATTTTTCAAGACCCTAAAATTACTAATATCAATCCACAATTGCAATAAACAATATCAAACTTTGCTGATTTATGTTATAAAAACCCTAGAATGTTAGATGATGTCAATTCTGAATTAGGGCAGCCAAATAATCTTCCAATATGATTTATTGGAACAGCTTAGCCACTGAAAACCATGAAGGATGCTGGAAAGTACAAATCAAAATTTATAAGATTGTTAAGCACTCACAGAATGTTGTACCCAGCTGAAAAGATGCAAGCTAGATTTAGAAATTAGATCAGACCCTGCAATATTTGTAAACAGCAAATAGAGGTTGGTGACTGTTATGGTTGGTTGTACGATGCTAGAAAAGTCTGTAATCAGCTGGGAATAGTGTTGAAACGGCATTATATTGTCATTGTATCCTCCAATGGTGGTGCTATGCAGGAACACCAATTTATTGTCAACTTTACCATTCCAATGTGTAGATTTGCTAATGACAAGTATGGAACAGCAACTGATGTTGCAAGACCCACCCTCTAAATGATGTTTCCCTAATTTATATGGCTGTAGATGTTGATTGCAGCGCAGGATAGGCCTGGAAACACATGCAAAATGTTCAAATCTGATTGATATCCTTCTAGAAATGAGGGCACTTCACTCCAATAGGCTGGTTGCTTATGCTGGATGACTGAGATAATGTAACCAGCAGCTGGTATATGGTAGTGCCACTATAGCAAACTAAAAAATGTGTTCAAATCCTCAACAAATCAGCACCATTGTGATCCTTGGATGGAATCACCCAAAATGGAAAATAAGTGTTTTCGTTCTTAATCCCAAATGTGGAATCCTCGAGGGTTTTCATCCTCTCAAAGTCCAATTAAACTAAAGATTTTTGTTCTTGGATGCCAAAACTCAAATGCCAAAAATGAAATCTGAATGCTAAATGAGGCTAGGCACCCTTGTTTTATACCCTTTTTAATTTGGGTCCTTGATTAAATTTCCCTCCAAATACTTTTTTATTTTTTTTTTGTATTTAAAAATATGTTTTATTAAATTGTTAGGTCCAACTTAAAAAATGTTATTAATTATTTTAATTCAAAAAAGTGGACATGACATATATGGGTTTATATGGGAAAAAACATGACAAATTGAATTCTAAATCCTAAACTCTAAAACTCAGCAGAGTTTTTTGAAAAAAAAAAGCACAATATGTGAAAAAACTGTGGCTTATTCAATAACTTGCTTTGGGTTATTGAATAACCCACGTTTTTTCACTTTTTCCAAAGAAATCTAGGTTCGATTGAGTTTAACTATGTCAAAGGTGTGCTTGTTTGACATGACATGCCATGAAACTTGGTTGCTGATTAAACATGATTAAACATGATTAGTCAAGTGTTTTTTCCTTTAATGCTTCTATGCTCTTGACCCTCTTCAAAAGTGTGGTCCCAAAACCCTTTAAATTAGGAGTTGTGTACCCTTTCAGTTTTGCCTTCTATGTCTTGAATTGCTTGCTTGAATTGTGCATTCTTGGCTACATGGAATGGAATGGCAAATCAGCCAAATGACACATCATATATTGTTTTTCTATTGGTTCTTGAGGCCGCTCAATTTTGCACTTTGTGATCTAGTTGTTGTGGCCCTAACATGTTTGAAGAGAAAGACAAATTTTGGAAGTCATATTTTTGCATTCCATTAACACTCTCTCCCCCAAGTCACTCGAGATGCCAAGTAAGTGGTTTCTTACACTTGTTACTCCCGACAAAAGGATGACCACACAAGAGACACTTGATTTAGCCTCACATGTTGCATGTTTCCATTTCTCAACTTTCGAATTTTTGGATCCCTTTTTTGTTATGATTTTGGCTCTACATGTTTTGGAAGAGAATGTAATGATATTGGTAATATTTTAAAATTAGTTTTGCACGTAAAACAAATGTTTCTCATCCCTTAAATCTCCTTTCATTGTTTAAGAGTTTAAAATAAAATAAAGTAAATCGATAATACCTCAAAGTTGAGATCCTCTGACCGTAGGAGTTAGAAATTTGCACTAGCATAGGTTGTCGAGGGTCTTTGTCAATAGGGTAGATACCAAACAAATGTTTATTAATATTACAAAACAAATGATTAAAATGTTATGTCTACATTAACCAATAAGAAAACAAACCACTCAAATTAAAAATATTAATGATCAAATTGCCAATATGATTAATATAGATATGGGTTGTTCTTTTTTTTTGGCTAGGTTAAGTGCTTGCTATGTCTCTTGAAAAACATACAAACCACACATCTTTGAAAGACTAGATTGTGATTCTCACAATTAATTGAATGCATATTTGGGCAGCAATTTACTTCAAGTTTCAATTTGGCTTTTGATTATTTTTAATGCAGTACCCATATCATTATCTATGGAGCATGTGATTATATGCAAGTTCATGAAATTGTGGCCCAAATTATTTGAGTTAGATGAGTGGATAATAGAGAAATGAAAGTAATATTTGGAAGATTGAAATCCACATTTACTCTTGTGCTTGTGGCCCTTTCATTATTCTTTAAGGGACAAACAGTTGGTTTTAAAATTTGGTCTATAGCATAGTTCGTGTACTCAAACTCAACTTGGACTTAGTACACCAATTTGTTTTTTGGTTTTATTAACTCTGTAAAACATGATAAAAACTTGGCAAAACAAGGCAATTGAAAAATACTTAGATTTCCTCAAAAAATATAAATTTTATGCAAAATATAGTTGGAAAATGTATCAAATGAGTTTGGTGGGGGTTTGGGGGTAGCACTCCCAATGGGGTTGAGGGGCGATGCCCCTTGTAGCATTTTTGTGGTAGAGCCCTTGGTGCATTTTAGGGTGGGGTTGAGGGGCAATGCCCCTTGTAGGTTTTTTGTGGCAGAGCCCTTGGTGCATTTTAGGGTGGGGTTGAGGGGTAGAGCCCTTGCAACCAAGCTCAATTGAAGGCCTTCAAGATTGTATTAACATTCATGCCATTTTCATAAATTTTAAAAACGAAAAAAGCCATTTTTTTGAGTGTGAAAATTGCATTTTTTGCATCATTCTTGTACATCACAAGTTTTTCACTCAAACTTGGTTACTACTTCCTGTTAACTTGCCACTTGATTTGCAAAAGACTCAACATGATAGCTTAATAAATTAATCTTCAAAAAAACATCGTGTTGTGGAAATCTTGTGAGTACAAAAACCTTGAACCATAACTTTTGATCCTCAAATGGGTCCTTTTCTTTTGTTTTTATTTGGGTAAGATTTCCTCACCTAGCCCTACAATACTGAGAAGTTTTATTGTGTTGCTAATGAGACTACCAATAGATCCTACACTACTTTTGCTCAACTCTGTGTACAAATGGAATTTTCTGAAGGGTTTCTTAATGAAATCTCTCTTAAAATTGGATTTAGAAGCTAGAGACAAATGGTTGACTCTGAAATAATCTCTTTGTGCTCTTCCCTTGGGCATTTTACCTCCCAATGTAGTAATGGATTTCATGTGGGTTATCCAACTAGGGAAGGAAAGATTTGAAGACTCATTTGAACCTCACTTGGTAGGATGGAGCAACCTCTCATCATCATTTGATTGTCCCAAATGAGTTATTTGGGGATGATTCTCTAGTGGTCAGTCATGTGGGTTTTTCCATTCATTTTGTTTCCCCTTATAAATCATTTTTAGACAAGTTAGATATTAATAGACCAGTTAGATATTGATTTAGACTTTTCTAGGTTCCAATCCAAAAATTTAGATAGCAAATTAAAAAGGATGATGCTAAGCAATCTAAGGGTTTGAATCTAGAATTGTCATTTAAAGTTTTCAACAATGTGAAGGCTGATCTAGAGTGTTTTGAGGGGTTTGGCTTTGATTTGAGAAATGAGTTTATATCTTACTTTGAGACAAATTGGATTGAAACTAAATCTCAAAAGAAGAACCAAAATAGAAACAAGACTCCTTTGCTTATGACTCTCAGATCCTCCAAAGTAAAAGGAAGGATTCTCCTACTTGTTAAGCAACTAGAGAATGTTTAGACAACACTTTGGTTTTCCTTTGTCCTTCGTTAGTGGTTTCTTTTGGGGTTTTAATTAGTGTTCCATCCCCCCCGAAACCCTGTGTTTTCAGGACGTGGACGTTTCAGGCCCCTCATTGCCTTGCCACTAGTGCCGTCGTCTCCAAAATGTCACTGAGATGCTAGGGATGTTGGGACGTCCCTGAGACGTTCAAGAGAATCCTAGGAGTCTCTTGATTTTCTTGGGGACGTCTAGGAGTCTCCTTTGGCTAGGTGACCAAAAAGCAATTTAAAAAATATCAAAATTTTCTTTGAACTTCGTGCCCAAGGTTGAACCTTAATGGCCCATGGGCTCCACCCAAACCCTACAAACTCTATAAAACCACCTCTTATCCTTATTTTAATTCACAAAAACAAATCAACAAGAAGCTAATATTGTGAGTGTGAGAGTGAGAGCCGCAAGTGTAAGGTGAAAGAGTGAGAATGAAGAACAAGAGGGTTGAGGAGGAGCAAGAAGAGGAGTGACACCAAGTTAATGTTCACTTCAAAAATCAAATGTTTAAAACTAGTTTGTCATATTTTCATTTGTACAACTTTTTATAACTGTTTTTTTAAGTACTATAATATTTCAGCGCCGCCGCCTTGCCATCCTGCCACCATTCGCCCACCATCCCCAAACTTAGGGCCTTGGTCCCTCCGTACCCGAAACTCATCCCCATGTCTCGGTTAAGAGTTGGCAATGCAGATAGGCACCCAAGATCTAGAGGCCAAATGGAAAGCTCAAAGGGATCAATATGCAATGCTCAAGATTGCAATGGAATTGGATATCCAAGAATTGATTTACAAATGATAGCCAAGGTGAGACATAGGATTAGACAAGATCATGCCAAGTGTCTTAATTCTATGACATGAGACAACTAACTTGTCATAAAAGTCAAAAAGATAAGATCTAGACATGACAACTAAGTCTTCTAGAAAGAATCTTAGGACCTAAGTAAACTTAACATGTGAATAAGTCCCCTATTAAGAATTAGCTAGGTATAAGACTTTTATTCACACCAACACCCACCCTTAAGTGCAACTTAGGGAGTAGATTATTATGCAAATGATGCAAAGATGCAAGGATGGGTCTTGACTACATAGAATGAGATCAATCTGATCACACCACTGCAAAGTACACGAAAAATTATTCACTTCAAAAAAAATTCACCCAAAAATGTTGTTATAGGAGCAAGAACGGAGCCTCAAAAGTTCCCAAAACACCTGTGAGAATTTGTAATTTTTGGAAAATTTAGGCTCTAAAATAAAAATCCAATTGCACCATTGCGAAGAGCATGAAATTCTGCCCCAAATAAACAAAAATTACTTGTAAAAAGGAGCTCCTGAGCCCAAGTTATGTGCGTTTGGAGATCAACTACCAAAACCAAAACTTCATTGGAGAGGGGGGGATTTATAAAGAGGTTGCTAACGTCATTGCTGATGCAGTGCTGACGTTAGTGACATTAGCAGTTGATTGCGTTAAAATTGATGACCTTGTGCCTGTCATCGAAATATTCCCTCTGCCTTGTCAGAATATTCTTCAAACGACATAACCTAGAATATATTGGGGAATCTAGGTGGATGGAATATTCTTTCAAATTGGAATATTCTTTGCATTTAAAACTAGTCGAAAACTTTGCAAAGTTGAGGGAATATTGTTTTTATTTTTTGGTTTTTTAAAAAGAGCTGCCGGTGATGAGGCTTTTGCTTGTGCCACGTGGTGGGGCGGGAGCTACCCCCTGCGGGTACACTTGCAAGTCCACAATTGTTTTTTTTGATTTTTCACTTTAAATAAAAATTTCTGAATAAGAATTGAAAGGTGATATATATTTTTTTACAATTTTTTTTTTCAAATTTTTTAAATAAAACCGAATATTTTTTTGATTGTACCCAACAATTAATTCAACCTGTGCAAGTGACCGTACAGTTGTACAAACAGTTGAATAGGGGAAATTTATCTTTGATGGCCTTGGACAAATTTGTCCGATGTTGACGAATTGATAGTCGATCTTGGGGTTTTTGGGCCTTCTGGACGCGGTGGCAATGTTAGATTTGATCCAAAATGCTCCAAAATTGCAGCTATCTCCTAGATCTGGTAACCACTCTTCAACTTCAAACCCTCATAGATCCGATTTGGATGAATTAAAAGGAAAAATTGATTTTCTTGAACAACTTGAACTCAATGGTGAACTCAAATTTGCACCAACAAGATCCAATTTGAACTTGCAATACAAAGCAACAAAGAGGAACTCTCCCAAAATCTGGTATTTCTTTGAAGTTTTTCTAATTTTCTAGATCATCATATGATGCAAGAGAAGAGCATACTCAACTTTTCAAGGTCTACCAAGATCTCTCCAAATAGACTAACCAAGGGCACCCAACTTGCTCTAATACCATTTAGAGTTGGCTATGGAGATAGCCACACAAGATCTAGAGGCCAAATGGAAAGCACAAAGAGATCAATATGCAATGCTCAAGATTGCAATGGAATTGATTATCCAAGAATTGATTTACAAATGAGAACCCCTTGGTTATATGGCCAAGGTGAGACATAATATTAGACAAGATCATGACAAGTGTCTTAATTCTATGACATGAGACAACTAACATGACATAAAAGTCAAAAAGATAAAATCTAGACGTGACAACTAAGTCTTCTAGAAAGAATCTTAGGACCTAAGTAAACTTAACATGTGAATAAGTCCCCTAGTAAGAATTAGCTAGGCACAAGACTTTTTCACCCCAACAGTCCCTACATCCCCCATTACGAAACTCCATGGAACTATTGTTTTAATCTTCGTACAGCCTTGGTAGTTAGATTTAACTTGTTCACAATTCTCAAATACACACTTGAAACGGATTGGTTGTTTGTTTTGGAAGTTTAATAAAAAGGGAGAGAGCCCTAAACCCCCTATTTATGGATCAATTTTTTTTCTTAAAACTTTATGTTAATAATTTTAAATTGAAGTAAAAAATGAAAATAAAGTATAACAAAATAACTTAAAACCTAATATTTTATCAAATAATAAAAATAAAAATATTGGCCAAATAATAAAAATAAATAAAAACAAAAACATTAATAATAGATTTTTTTTAAAAGATTGGAGAGGGTTCTATTGGAGACCTCACCTATAATTTGAAAAATATTGATTACAAAAATCCAATGGGTAAAATGAACAACATTGACAAAGATAAACCAAGATGCCAATATTGGTATAACAACTATGACTAGAAACATCAACCAAACCCCTAAAAAACTAAAAACCCATGGACTAAGATGCCTATCAAAATACAATAGAGACCAATAGAAACAATGCTACTAGGCTTGTGATAATTTTTAACCACCTACACCATGAGAATTAGCATTGAGCCACCTAGAAACTCAAAGGCCAAAGCCCTACCTTGAGGAGCCACATCAACCTGTTTTGACTCTGCAACCTGAGGACTTTAACAACTACCTAGAGCTTCAAACTTGACCCTAGGAATAATTTCTTGCTGCTTGACCATTTGTTCTAACATGACACTAGAAAGAGAAGGCAATGCAAATGCTCTGGTGACTTCTTGAGTACTGCAATTGTGCATGTTTAAACAAAAAGCTGTGAGCTCTTGAAGTTTGCTATTCATTGCTATAAGTCCCTTGTTGAGAGCATACATCATCAACCAAAATGACTCACCCAAGTGAATAGGGATTGCATTAGACTCAGTCTTGTCACCACCCACCTCCTCTAATCCACAACCTGGACATTTTACAGTGAATGAGGCAAGAAAAGGACCTATTTTAAAATCTCAATTGATTGAACTATGCCCTCAATTTTGAAATGAAAGTCCACCAAAATTCATGCATGAGAACAAAGCACATATCTGTCATCAGCAGTTTCAGCACTAATCCACACCCAAATCAACTTTACTAAATTTAGGGAGACCAAGTTTAGGCAACAAAAAACACCCTTAGACAATGACTAGGAATCTTTCCCCTTAAACAAGGGTTTCTGGAACTTGTAAGAATGACATTTATGTGCCATTTAAAATCTTACATAGTTACAACAATCCACCAAACTAGAGACCAGAGGAAAAACCACTGGAAAAAACCTCAAAATACAACACCAAAATGTAAACAAAGCATACACTACCTTGGATGCTATCATCTATCACAAATAAAGAACTCCCACATGCTAACATGATTGGTGACCATAGGGCCTGCTAAGCAATAAATGCTAGTGTCCAAAACAATCATCAAATGCAAGATCAACTAGCAAAAACATGGTGAGAAGAGTAGTCAACTTAAAGGACAAGTGATCACAAGTGGGGAGGAAAAAAAAGGGCCCACAATCCAAACATAAGCTAAGGGGGAGGATCATCAAAAAAATGTTTTTCCAAGTTTGCCCATGTGTCATATCTAGTGCTAATGAAAGCTGAAAACAGGGCATGATCGATATCTGCATTGGACAGAAAGTCAGCCACCTTATTAGCTTCTCTTAAGTAGTGAGAAAATAAACTACATCAAATCCTCTGCAAAGGGCAACCACTTCATCTAAATAACTGTGTAGCTTCAAGCTTTCGCAATCTTTTTTCTTAAGACCCCAAATGACATTCATTGAGTCCCCTAAAATGATGAGCTTCTTGCAGCTTGAGCTCAAAGCCAAGCTGCTTGTAGGACTAGGTTTAGCCCTAGAGGCCCCATCAAAATTAAGCTTGAGGAAGCTCTCTAGAGGAGATTTCCACACAATCTTACTTGCGCAGTCTCTTGATCTATTACCTCATAAAAAGGGATTATTTTTTTGATAAGTGAGGAAATCAATTGGGTCCCTCACACAACTTAAAAATTTAGAAACAACCATTCAAAAAAGAGGCCAAGCCTTGTTAGTGTTCCTTAGATCAGATCATAAACAGAAAGTACTTATTATATTGCAACACATTAGACAATAAATACAGCAAGATACCCCGGGAAAACCCTCCTCTTGAGGGAGAAAAACCCAGCAAATAATTCTCTTATATAAGGTAGAACAAGAGCAGAAATCTGCTTACAACTCAGGCCCAACAATGGCCAATAATAAGCACAATGAAGTCGCACCTCTCCTAGATGCACAAGATACAAATGAATATGTTCTTCATTGAAATCGGACTGCTGCTATGGAAGAGCGAACTTTTGCTCTAGATGCGAATTGCTTGAAGAACTTGCGAACTTAATTTTATTACAAATGACAAGGAAAGACCTTGTACTTATACAAAATCAGGCACCTCTTCACTTAGGTCGGCCTTCTTAGAATAAACATAATATATGATAATTACAAGGTGGGTCGGCCCAAACAAATCATGCGAACCATATAGGGTCGGCCCTTTGCATTTATTAAATGTTATTGTTATAAATTAAATAGCCGAATGGCTACTTATTTAATTTATGCTTTTCTTCTTGGAATTCGTGCAAAGGAAGTGCAGCCCTAAGCTGCTATAACATCAACACTCCCTCTCAGCTAGGGATGAACTTCCACCTGCACAAGACACATCATATCAGAATGAAAAACAAAATAGAATATCACCTCATCATGATATCAACCATCATGGCTACCTCCATAGATGGTATGAACAAGTGCTCATCACTTAATGTGATGTTGTCACCTCAATGTGACTATCACCATGGCTCCTCAAGAGAGTGATACACAAGCACAAATAAATCATCACGGATTCCCTCACGTGATGCCGTCATGGAGTCACACACATGACATCCACCATGGCTCTCCCAGAGGGTGGAAAACAAGGGCTTTCACCTCAAGTCTCAAAAGAGAAATGCACTATCAAGGACTTGCACCTCAAATCTCTCTCAATAGAGAAATGTATTATCAAGGGCTTACACCTCAAATCTCTCTCAATAGAGAAATGCATTATCAAGGACTTGCGCCTCAAATCTCTCTCAATAGAGAAATGTATTATCAAGGACTTGCACCTCAAATCTCTCTCAATAGAGAAATGCATTAACAAATCTGAAGATCATTGATACTGAGACTCCCTCTTAGCTAGGACTTCATTCTCCA
This sequence comes from Sequoiadendron giganteum, assembly GCA_007115665.2. Classification (NCBI taxonomy): domain Eukaryota; kingdom Viridiplantae; phylum Streptophyta; class Pinopsida; order Cupressales; family Cupressaceae; genus Sequoiadendron; species Sequoiadendron giganteum. The sequence goes on along the minus strand of CM021105.1, from coordinate 409,272,207 downwards.
CCATATCAAGCTTGTCTCGAAGGTGCACAATTATCCTGAAGAGATGCTTGATGAGAATGACTACCATCTGCTCATCAATGCTGATATACCTCAACTGAATATCTTTTCTCAATATCATATGCTGAAATGTACTTGGTCTTAGCTGTACTCAGTGCCATAGAAGACTGCTTCCTTCTATACTAGGATATCATTGCAGGCCTCAACTGAACAACATCTAGAGCAACACAACCATCATCTTTAGGTTCAGTAGGCTCCCTCTAAATCTTCAATCACTTGCATCAACCATTTGACCAAGATTGCCAACAACGCTTGCTTTAGAGAAATGGTTTCCAACGCACACCTTTGTAGAGATTCAGGGTTGTCCTCTTTGACCGCATCCCAGATTACTCTATTCTGAATAGGTTTGCGGAGCTACCAATCTAGGTTGACTTGAGCAATTCAAAGCCCAATTGCTGAAGAGGTACTTCAACAATTTAACATTCGGCCTTGCAACACTGCAACCCTTACTTATTCTCAGTGAGTCATAGAACTCCCTCTTAAGGTTAATTCTTCCTCTTCGAAAAAGATGTCTTCAGCTAATCACTTAGCCTCATAGCTACAAGTCAAGTCTCCATCCTTCAACCTATAGGATGCATCAAGCTCTTCTTGAAAGCAATCTCTTAGTCTTCTTGATTTATCCTGAAATCATTAACAAGAGATTACTAATAGTTCATGGAACTCAACTATCTCAAATAGACATACCATAACTAGGAGCATACATGATTGACTATCTCAATAGCATGAATTAGTAGCTATAAAACAATTCATGAACATTATTCAACCATGCAATACTTCAAAATCTCCTGAGTAATAGATAACTAATTCATCAATCATGACATGACTTTCTTTCAATTTCTCAGAAGAGCTAATCTCAAAAGACAATCTTCACAATTTAGCATGACACAACTTGCAATGAATAAATCTAAAGAATCTTATCACAAAGATCACTATTTACTAGTCACACATAATCCTAAGTAAATAATGTTAGATTTGCACAACTCAACAAATTGAATTTTTGCCTAGAATGGTAATCAAAAACAAAGAATACTTATCTCTTAAATATTCTGAAGGGTGGACACGGTATGATACGCTGCTCTTGCGCTTAGTACACAACCTTCACAGCTTGAACATAGGCCCATGACTAGAGTAGAAATTCACTAGAATCATTTTGGGGAGAGATCTCAATCACATCCGCAAATGAAGCATGTTGATTAGGCCTGGTAGGACAATCCTTCGCATAGTGACCAAATTTGTCACATCTAAAGCATTGAACACGAGAGAGGTCCCACTTCTTCTTAAATGCAGGAGCACCATCTGACCCATTATCACGATTCCTCTTAAAGAATCCTTTCTTCCAAACTTTTCCTTTCTTCGATGAATGAGAGGCGAGAACATGTAAATCTTCTTTCTTTGAATTTTGACCAATGCCCCTTGCCGTTAGTCTCGACTCCTCTTGAATGCAGTCAATCCTCAATCGATCAAACTTGGGAAGTTTAGATCTTGCACTGATTCCTTGAATAAACGACTCCCATGAAAGCGGAAGACCATTGAGAGCAAGCATAGTCAAGTCTTTGTCATCAATCATGTGACCAATTGTGGAGAGCTTATCTCTTATCTCTGAAATCCTCATGAAGAAGGTGATGACAAACTCTTCTTCCGCCATCTTAATGTGAAGTAGTTGTTGTTTCAAGGTTAGGGCACAACTGGTGTTGTTGATTTCATACATCTCTTCCAATGTTTTGGACATCTCCCTTGCAGTATCCAACTTAAAGACAATCGGAACAATATGATCCTTGACGGAATCAACCAACACTTTCTTTGCCCTAGTATCTTTCTTCCTCCATTGCAACTTCTCTTCTTCCTCCTCAGGTTCGGGAACTTTTGTTTTCACAAACTCAGCCAAATCATTCTCTTCCAATGTGAGCATGATCCTAAACCTCCATGATGTGTAGTTAGAAACTCCTTCGAGTCTATCCTCGATTTTCAGACCATTCACCATCTTGAACTTTACAACAAGAAGAAAGGATAGACTGAAAAAGATTAAGGTAAGTGCTGCAAAAACGAATCTGATCTTGATCTTTTTCAAACCCGCTTTGATACCATGTTAGTGTTCCTTAGATCAGATCATAAACAAAAAGTACTTATTATATTGCAACACATAAGACAATAAACACAGCAAGATACCTTGGGAAAACCCTCCTCTTGAGGGAGTAAAACCCAACAAATAATTCTCTTATATAAGGTAGAACAAGAGCAGAAATCTGCTTACAACGCAGGCCCAACAATGGCCAATAATAAGTACAATGAAGTCGCACCTCTCCTAGATGCACAAGATACAAATGAATATGCTCTTCCTTGAAATCGGACTGCTGCTATGGAAGAGCAAACTTCTGCTCTAGATTTGAATTGCTTGAAGAACTTGCGAACTTAATTTTATTACAAATGACAAGGACCTTGTACTTATACAAAATCAGGCACCTCTTCACTTAGGTCGGCCTTCTTAGAATAAACATAATATATGATAATTACAAGGTGGGTCGGCCCAAACAAATCATGCGAACCATATAGGGTTGGCCCTTTGCATTTATTAAATGTTATTGTTATAAATTAAATAGCCGAATGGCTACTTATTTAATTTATGCTTTTCTTCTTGGAATTCGTGCAAAGGAAGTGCAGCCCTAAGCTGCTATAACATCAACAAGCCTCATAACAATCAAACAGTCTTTTCTTTACAAAGCCAAGGGAGTAGAAAATTGCGGACAACTCCTAGTCAAAGATTCTATTAACCAACCAAAAGAAGCAACGGGCAAATCCACAATAATGAATAAACTAATCTCCAAACTAGGAAGATCAAGGTCAAGTATGTTCTCAGATCTATCTCCCTCTACAGGAAGCAGAGCCTCCATAGTGGGGACTACGAACTACCTCCAATAGAGTCGCTTGCTTCTTGGCACAATCTTTCTGCTTTAGATTTCCTGCCTCTTCTCTACTTAACTGCAGAAAGAGTATCAATGGACAAAGAAGGGAAACAACCCAAGCTATCCTCCATCACTTCATAATCCCACAGCTCTCCAAGAACAGAGCTCTTTGCAGCAGACTTTGAGACATATTGATTTCCTGTTTCTTTCAAAAATCCTTGCAGAGAAAAGAGGATTTTTGTTTGCATTTCTGTCTAACTGCACCAAACCCCTGCCCTCATGAACGGCCAGCCCAAACTTGTGGCAAGCTGCAGTTGAATCTGTAGGTGCTGCAACCCCACCATCCTCTCCGTTCCTGTCATCATATTTTTAATTTTTAATTTTTTTGATTTTTGTTTGTTTCTGATACAAGGATAACTGAAGCTAAGTGACGTGGTGCCCACTTAGAAGGTGCTGGAAGGCAGGGTGAGCCCCCTCTACCTCCTTGGACATTCCTGGAGAGGTTCCATGCCTTGGCATGACATTTTCATTGGTTTTGAACCTGTCACCAGTGTCTGTGTCTTTCAATGGTTCAAACATCTGGTATACACTTGGGGCTGACCCCACCATCATATTAATAATAGTTAAAGTACAGGTAAAAATCAAAATTAAATTGAATAAAAAACTTAATTTACCAAACAATAAAATTAAAATACTGAAATAATAAAAATAATAAGTAAAAGAAACATAAAACTATAAGTAGAAACAGCAATGGTTCAAAATTGAAGTCAAAGTTCAAATCAATTCTTCTAAACTTGAAATATAAAACTATAAGCATAAACAAAAATGGTTCAATATTAAAGTCAAAAGTTCAAATAAAATCTAATAAAAACACCCAAACATGAATAATTACCAGATATTGGGGTGATGCCTGTTGATAGCTCTGCCCATTGACCCAAAAATTGCTCTTGTTCAAACTCTATGCTCAGAGATGAAATGTCAGAATAAATGGGATGCATTTCTTCTGTTATTATCAGAGCACGGAAGATTAATTAATATCTTACAAAACTTTCAAGTTTCTGTTCATTCTCTAGATACTACAACTGTGTGTCATACCCTAACTTCTATCTTGTTTTCATGTATGCTGCTGTGAAGGCAGAGTATTGTGTAGCGAATAAAGAGGTTTAATACTGTTATGCTATGTTACCAGTTCGTCAGCCAGAAGTCCCAGGCTCAGGTCTGATCTGAACTCGGTTTGGATTCCTGTTTGGTGTGGTTGGGGGGTCATTTAGCGCATGAAAAAATGCCTATGGGGTCGTTCTGAATTAACTTGGACAAACCCAAAACGAGTTGTGACACATTTTCTTTAATATTGGAACGAACCTGGGGGATTTTATTTTTTATTTTTTTTGTTCTGTTTTTTTCGAGAACACAATTCTCCAAGATGTGGGAACAGTTCGTGACTCCAGTGGTTGCAAGATCACGAATGTTCAAGCTCAGAGATTGGGACCTTTCCAATGCCCGATAGTCCTATATTAACAGTTGGGTAGGGCACTTATTATTAATATATTTAATATTTTTAGTTCAATATGATGCCTAATATTTTAACATTTTTTAATATGATATGAGTGATAATATTTATATTATTATATTATATTATAATATTAGCAATATTTTAATATTATATTATTAATTTCTATATTTATATATTATAATATTTATCATGGCAAGTGAACAAGATGTGATTATTAATAATTTTAATAAAATGACCTAAGGCTGGTCAGAATACGAATACTATGAATATTAATTAAATTTTTTAAAATTAATGTTAATTAATTTTTAAATATATTAATACAAATATGAATATTATGAATGTTGACATAAGTTATAGTTATATTCATATTCATATTAATATATATTATATTTATATATTATTTTTATATTTCATATTTATATATACAATTATATTAATATATTTTAAATTTTTTATTAATATTTATATAAATGGATATGGGATATATTTTTTTATTTTATTATATTTATTTATTATTTATTAAAAAAATGCCTTATATGTGTAATTTAATATGTTTTTGTATGGATGAACCCAAAAATGAATCTAACCCCAATTTTTTTTTGACTGGACATGCAAATTGAACCCGAACCAGTATCAGGACCAGTAACTTAGCTGTGTTGCATGGTTTGCAGCAAACATAGGGGCAACCAATGGCATTTTTTGTAAACTTTAACAACAAACTGCACAAATTGTCTATTAGGAAAGAAATAAAAAGTGTACTGTAAAAACCCTAGCAGATGGATGTGGGATTTTATGTTAAAAATATTTTTTATTTGGTCAGCAATTTTTGACCTATTTTGTTGGGCGATTTTCACTAATTTTTAGAGAACAATTATATTCAAAAAATTCAACCATTATGAATTTTATCAGTGATTTTCAATGATCTTTTTGTTTTATTATTAAATTAATAAATTCATCAAATTCCAAACTTTTTCAATGGAATTTGTTGAACTCTGTTTCTTAGCTATATTAATGCCCATAGCAGAGATCAGGGGAACTTCTAGCATCGTCATGCACCATCATCTTAGGACAAACACAGGTTTTGATAATATTCTTCGGAAACTGTCCTGAGCTAAGATGGATCGAACTGGACAACCCTAGGAGGAAGTAATATACTTTCCCAGGAATCTTTTCTAACATTTAATTTTATTTATTCTCCAAACCTGATGTTTCTGAATGAGTTTGTTTAGAAGGAAATGACATTTAATTCATTATTGAAGACATTGAAACCCTTCTTATGAGCACCTTTCCATGTTGTTGGGCAGTTTACATCAAATGCTTGTTTCTGTCTCCTTTTCATTTTCAGTTATCCTTAAAAGCCTGATGTTTCTGAATGTTCTTTCTTAGAAGGAAATCACATTTACTCCAGTGCTTGAAGGGGCATTGAAACCCCTCTTAGGAGCACTCCCTTCTGTGTTTTTGGGTAGATTTGCATCAAATGCTTGTTATGGTTTCCTGAATTCTGATTTGGTCTACATTATCATATTGTTTTTGTAAGTTGGACTTTGTGAAAATGTAGATTGGAGATATATCTATCAATAATGTTACATATGTAGTACATGCAATGGGTTTATATTGTTATCTTTCACACTGTTAGGAATTACCTGTTCATCTTGGCTACTTTCTGTTTTTTTTACAAAAAATTATATTATATGAAGATTCTCAATTGCATACATAAAACGCTATTCTAATTGGTTTCCTCTTATATTTGCATTGATTTTGCAGCAAGCAGAAGCAGAAGCTGTTTTACGACTGGGAAGACACAAGGGCACCCATCTAGCTGAGGAAGCAATTAAAAGTGACAGTCTTCTAGAAGAGAAAGGATCAATAGTGCCAAAAATAATGTGTAGGATATGCTTTTCTGGAGAAGATGAAGGGACTCAAAAAGCTGAGAGAATGCTCTCATGCAGAAGCTGCAACAAGAAATATCACAGGAGCTGTTTAAAACGTTGGGCTGAAAACAGAGGTGGTTAATTAACAAAACATATACATTATCATGGACTGTGAAAATCACATGCGCTTAACATAACATATTTATACTGGAACACAATTTATTTTTACTTTTATTTTTGTAATATTGTGTGCAGCTCATTCTAGTCTATCATTTATCTGACAGTTGGCAATAAAGGTTACATTCTATTCATTGATGCTAAAAATCTCACAGTTTGAAGCCAGAAATCTCAGTATATACATTATCATGGACTGTGAAAATTACATGCGTTTAACAAAACATATTTATACTGGAACACAATTTATTTTTACTTTTATTTTTGTAATATTGTGTGCAGCTCATTCTAGTCTATCATTTATCTGACAGTTGGCAATAAAGGTTACATTCTATTCATTGATGCTAAAAATCTCACAGTTTGAAGCCAGAAATCTCAGTATATACATTATCATGGACTGTGAAAATTACATGCGTTTAACAAAACATATTTATACTGGAACACAATTTATTTTTACTTTTATTTTTGTAATATTGTGTGCAGCTCATTCTAGTCTATCATTTATCTGACAGTTGGCAATAAAGGTTACATTCTATTCATTGATGCTAAAAATCTCACAGTTTGAAGCCAGAAATCTCAGTATATACATTATCATGGACTGTGAAAATTACATGCGTTTAACAAAACATATTTATACTGGAACACAATTTATTTTTACTTTTATTTTTGTAATATTGTGTGCAGCTCATTCTAGTCTATCATTTATCTGACAGTTGGTAATAAAGGTTACATTCTATTCAGCAGTAGCAAATATACTTGTCAATGATATGCATAACATTTTTGTATTCTTTTCTGGCAGATTTATTCAACTGGGCTTCTTGGGTTTGTCCCTCGTGTATGAGCTGTGAGGTTAGTGCAACTTTAACTCTTGGCTAGTTGTATACACTGAATTCAATTTGGTTAAAGTAATCTTTTCCTTCTGCTAATTACTATTAAGTTTGATATATGTACTAAAGATGTTTTGCTGTTGCTGAAACAAGGAAGTACCTGGTTACTGATTATTGTTTCTATCAATCATAAGTTTATATTTTATAACTCTTCTAATGCCTTCCTGACCTTCTAATGCAAGTTCAAATTTGACTATTTGTAGAACGATTTCTGTTTTCACAAGAAGAGGTAGCGACTATTGTATTGAACTACAGAATTACATGGCCCTAGTAATACCTATAACATCTCTAGGATTGCTATTCCGGCTCAGCTGGCCGTTGTCGCTATTAAACTTCCATGGTATATGTTTTTGTGATCGCTGGATATCTCAGTTGCAAAACAACACTCCTCCCCCCTACCCACTCCCCCCTCCAGCCCCCCAAAAAATGCCAGGTGCTCTAATGATATTTTTAATTGCAAGAATAAGGGTAGCCAAAACCTCGTGTATCTACTATTGTGAACCCACAAATTACAGCATGGAAATTATAAATATTTTTTTGATTATAATGTCTGGTTTGGGTCCAGGAACCATCAAAAATTGGGGAAAGCCCATATAGTCTAACAGAATTCTGGATATACTTTCTTAAACTGTAACATACCCTGCCCATACTATCTGCCAAAAAAGGCTGAAGCCACAGCACAGTCTAACCCTACCCAGACTGACAGCATAGACAAACTAAACAGAAAAGAACACAGATGAGGGAGAGGGCAAATTATGTAGGCCTTTCCCCAATGTCCATGACGCTCTCACAGTTCTAGTTTTTACAATTAACTTTGGTATTAGCAGCATTCATCACCTTGTCTTTGACATCCTCTTCCCTTAAATTGCAGCACCCGAGAACAGAGGAATGGCTTCCTTGGGTAGGGAGACCTGCAGCTTCTTTGCCAATGCCTCCACAACAATCTGGAGACAAGTCTGTCTCTTCTTAATAGCATGCAGGTGATCCAAAACACTAAAAAAGTAAACCTGACCTTGATGCAGAACATCGCCCATGTTGTCAGGGAGGAGAAAGGAACTTGCAGCAGTGGAAAGCATGGCCGCACACAACAGAGATTGGGCAGAATCAAAGGTGTTCCACTGCCCTTTGGAATGCCCCGGGTCCAACAGCTGCTTGCCCATCACTTAATGGATACAAACACCAAGAGACCTGTCCATCCTCTTCACCAGCTCTCAAATCCAAGCCACCCAATTTTGCAATGCAGGGTCTTTGATTTCTTGATTGAGATGCATTGTTACACCTTTCTCTGCTTTGTCACACCCATTTCCTGTTTCTCCTTACCTTACTTGCTATCCAACATTTTACCTGCTTTAGAGTGAGAACTAGAAGCGGGAGCCATCAGAAACAATGGTTAGCATGACTTCCAGCATAAACAAACAAACAAACAATCAGGAGAAAGAGACCGCCAGCATGGAATATACAATGCAGAACTGACACCACCCAAACTCATAATTAATTCTCATGCTTTGCCCTCCATTAGATGTCCAGTTAGATGTCATTCTGTCCCATTATTGGGAGATGAAAATTATAAATATAGACACAATAGGTTTAGTAGACTTTTGATCACAGTTGCATGCACGTCCAACAACAGAAATTTAGTTCTCTGCACTTACTGTTTTGCCTTTTCATGCTTCAGTTCTTTTTTCGCTTTTCCTGTAATCAAGCATACCTATTACTGTGTCTCCACAATTTACTGTCTGAAAATTGGGAATGATGATCACATCTGCATACATATTCAACTGCAGAAATCTAGTTGTCTGTACTTTCTTTTTTCAGTTCCATCTTTGCTTTTCCTGTAGTCTTTCATGCACTACATTGTGTCTCTTTGCATTCTTCTTTGGTCTTTCCATTCTGCATGGTGCATTGCAATGAGTATTGCTAATGTTTTAACCTTAATTAAAACTGAATCTTCTATTGCTCATAATGATTCTTAGATCTGAAACAGTAACATGTTTCTTTGCTGAGACATGATGATTCAGAATGCCAATTTTAGATGGATTTCAGTCAACAATGGCCACCAGTGATTACTGCAATCTTGCCTCACTTGAATCCTTTGTTTGAAGATTCTTCCTCTGTCCTATCTGCTTCTTCATTTGCCATTTTTTCCATGTCTGAATTTAATGTTCTTGGGGCATGGGAAAAGGAATCAATATTCAAGAATTACATTCTCTTAGGGTTTTGAGTAATTTATGCTTAGTACTTGATTTTCATCCATTTGTTGAAATTTTGATAATTGGTTAAGCATGTTGTTGGTCCAGGGTACTCTGTGAGATTTTGAAACATAGGCTTATGATGGAACACATAAGAAACTCCCCAAGCATAAGAAAGAACACCAATGCATGGTGGTGTCAAGAGGCACCAAAATGAAAATCTCACTATACAATATAGAATGAATTGATACAAAAGTGATTGAAAAGGTAGGAGAGATTGACTTTATTTATCAACCTTTAACATGTAATGAAAGGGTAGGCTGACCCATTAAGGAACTAACCCAATACAAATGAGTGCAAATTACAAATTCAAGGCACATTAAATTCTTAAGGGGACCTGACTAGATGGGTTTTCCAAAATCTTAGTATTCCTTTGCATGTACACAAAATTGCCCTTGTATTAACGAAGGAACTTGTAATTGGTGTGCTAGATTAGCTTACCCATTTTCATGCTCATTGAATGGCTACAATTTGTGGAAATGTATAATTTTTAAACTATATTTTACAAGTTAAGACATGGCTTTCCTAGTATCCATTTGCATCCCAATTTAGTTGGCAACGTCTTGTGTGGCATTCACAATCATCATATTATCACCCACAATTGTGATACATGTGGCAATAAGCAATGTAGTCATGTAATTAGTGATTAAGTGTGGAAATTTATTTAAATATAGTTTTATGAGGTAAACATGGAAGACAGGTTTTTCATACTATCTATTTGCATCCCCATTTAGTTTGCAACTTGTTGCATAGCAGTCACAATCTTGATAGATGTAGCATGCAATGTAGTTGTGTATAGTAATTAATGAAGATGTCAATGCTGTTCTTTTGAAAATCCTTGAATGAAGTATCTTTCATACTGAATAATAGATTGAGGTAACTGGTTTCCAGGTATGTAAGCGAACTGGAGACCCTAGCAAGCTTATGTTTTGTAAAAGGTGTGATGCAGCTTGTCATTCTTATTGCCAACAACCTCCTCATAAGGTAAGCATCTGAACAGACTTGATTCTAGCCCTTGCTTTCTAGGCATCTCTAATTCTTCATGTATTTGAGCTAAAATGATTCTTTAGGCATGCACCTAACATCATTATATACTTGTGAATAGAATGTAACACCTGGGCCATACCTGTGTCCAAGGCATACATGGTGCCATAGTTGTGGATCCACTGTTCCTGGCAGTGGGATCAGTACCAGGTAATTACTCTTCTTTTATCTAGCTATTACTTCATAATGCTTCATAAGAATTCTCTTGTTATATTTTGTTTTTGCTATGAATTCTTGCAAAATTTGATTGTTGACCACTTTTATATCATTTTTTTGACAAGTTTGTTAAGAAATAGAAGTTAATAACCTGTTGAAGAAATTAGGAACATGCTTATATTGTGATGATGTACTTTGGCTTATCCTATACTTTGAAAAATGTTAGATAGTATATAATCAACAGAATCAGAATACTAATCTGGTTTAGAATACACTAAGTAAAGAATGTTTTGTTGTGCATTTGGCATTTTATCAACCACTATACTTACTGCATTCAAAAAGTTTCGTAGGCTATAAGATGGAGGGAGGTTTGCTAAAGTTTGGGATTTTAGTGACATTAAGAATTTTGAAATCTAAGGAATATATTAAAGAATATGTTTTGCTGATCTAATAATTCTAAAATGATACTATATGGAACAAGATAATTTCATAGATGCTGAAAAGAGATATGTTCCGTACTGGTAAGTTAATGAATACATTTTTTATTTTGTGGGCTAAGGGGGGTAATCCTATGCATTTTCATATTTTATTTTTTGGAAATGATGTGTGATGCAGTTGAAATTCATGAGTCTTATTATGCGGGTGAATCTTGCAGCCAACAAAAACTTGATTTGACATTTTTATTTGTCAATCACAACCAATTCAAAATTTTGCAAGAACAATGGAGGCAAATTCAATTTATTTCAATCAATCGGAATATCACAGTCTCATTACGAATTCAAATCTACACAATTAATTGGTGGCAATTTCAATTTTATTAATAAGGCCAAAATTCACAGTCATACACTTATATTAGGCAATCTGCATTTTATTTATATTCTAATGGTTGATTCCCCTGTTCAGACACCCTCCTTCAATCTGCATATTATCCTCTGCTTCGATTAACCTCCGTATTTTTTATTATCCCTCCATTCTTCTCTGCAATGTTAGTTTCTTATTACTCCAGTCAATTGTTTATTCTGCTTGTGCATCCTCCTTTATACCTTCTCCAGCGTAGCCCTTGTCTCCTCTTTCTTATCTCTTCGCAGCCCATTCACTTTTCACATTCTTCCTGCACTCCTCTTCTCAGCTGCATGTGGTCTCTTCTCCACACAATCTGCATTATTTTCTTTTTATTTTGGCTTACTAAACTCCCTACTGCTGTGTAGTATTCCTCATTTTTAATTTTCTCTGCCTTCTTCCTATGGCGCGACCCCCTCTCAATCAAAGTCTGTATTTTTCTTTTGTTTTTAGTGGCCTCTCTCTTGGCTGCGTGGACTTGGTCTTTCCTGCATGTTCTCCCTTTTTCTTTCTCCCCATGCGGCCTTCTCTCCTCCCATTACACTCCTCACGCTCCTTTCATATTCCATACTCCTTCCATTCCCTATGCCTCTACCTTCCCCACACCTCTTCTCCTTCTCCCTACGTGACTCCTCACTCTCCCATTCTCCATTTGGATTAAAAATGAAACGAGTTTGTTTCAATATTTGATTTTTTTATTCAAACTCATGTGCAAACTAAATGCTGAAATAGCATGAATTTTCTATCTCTACTTGGCGTTGGAATAGAGTGAAAACCTCAAGCATTTTCTTATTCCATTTTGAATGGCAATGTTGTATGCTGGAAATAAAATCAACACCTCCATCACACATTTGCAATCACATAAAACCTCGGAATTTATGACTAGGAAAATGATTACATGATGTCTGGCAATTGAGCGAACAAATGTTTTTTATTTCAATGCCGACCAAACTTCAAGAGAAAACAAGCATATGGAATCCAACTGATTTTACAACCAAAATATGCATAGCTGAAATACATATCATCGAATGACATTTTGCCAATCAATGATAACAATGTCATTCGAGTACTCTGCAATCGATCACAAATTCCAAAATGCAACATTGATCTGAAAGACTGAAACCAAATCAAAACGGCAAAATAAATTGAAATGTTTTTGGGTGATGCGGATCGCCAATTTGCTCGGATGCTCCTGCATCAATGTAGGAAAACTGGCAAGGCCTTTCCACCTTTTCTTTCACAGTTCTTTTTAATGTTTTTATAATTTTTTTATTTATTAAAATAATAGTTTTGCTATATTTAGTTTAATGGTCAAATAAGATATTAGAATAGACTTTAGGTATATTCTTTTATTCTTTTAGTTACACTTTAAATTCTTTCAGTTAGGATCAGTTAAAACTTTTAGTTAGCTTTTTAGCTTTTAGGTACTTTCAGTTAAGCCTTCAGTTAGCTTCTATTAGTCTATTGATATGTTCGCTATTATTAGCTTGTTGTTGTTCTATATAAGAATGCGTTTGCTTCTTATTTATATCAATCAATTATCTTGGCAATAATTTTGTGTGTTCATAATTATTTTATGGTATTAGAGCTCGGGTTTCGGGATTGGTTAGCGTGTGAATTCTATAAACAGTGAAGTGATGAATTCAACGCAAGACACAGGAAATCCTGCGAAGGGTGATTGTATGAATTTCGTACAAAGATTTTTTGACGATTTATTTTTTCTTACAAAAATTTCGTGGGTATTACTTGTGCAGTTTTTTTGATGATTTTTTTTACAAAATTTGTAGGGTTTTATTATGCATAAAATTGCGGTTAAAATCATGCCAGGGTTTCAGGTTAAAATCATGGAATTCTTCACTGCGAAATTGCAGATTTTTTGCTGGGAATCATGGAAAATTTTGCTGGAAATCGCGTGATAGCACAACAAAAAATGAGTTTTTTTTTGGAAAAATCGTGACATTTCTAGTGCCATTTTTTTTGTAGAATCACCTCACTGAGGTTTTTGGCTGTTTTCAGTACAGAAGTGACAAATTTTCAGGCAGTTTTTTGTGCGGCTAGGGCATGCGACAGGGTCTCTGCAACTTGCGCCCAACACCCCTTATATTTTTGGGCGATTTTCTACAAAATCGTGATGACTAGGTTATTTTTTTGAGTGCCTAGGGTTGTATTGTACAAAAACTAGGGTTTCAGAGTCTTTTTGAAACGGCTAAGGTTTTTGCACATTTTTTGGTGATTTTTAGATTTGTGGCTAGGGTTTTCAAACATTTCTTGTGACGGCTAGGGTTTGTTGTGTCAGCTAGGGTTTTCTGTAATGTCCCCTCCTAGCCTTTGAGTAGCGGTGATGTCCGTTAGCCTATTCTAGAGTTCCTGTAGGCTAAATGGAGTGGGTAAGGGAACTCATTTCTAGCCCTTTTTTGTGGAGGTTTTTCGGCATTTTTGGTTGGACTTACTATTTTTAGTAGGGCCAATTCTAGCACTGACTGTTTATAGTAAGTCGCTTTGATAATCAATTTTCATGCTAGTTTGAGTTTTGAGTGTATTTACTATTTTTAGTAACTACTATTTTACTAAACTACTATTTTTAAGTCTATTTATGGTAACTGGTCTTGGCTAGGTTTCTTTCAGCAGTGTCTTTCCAATTTGGGCGTTGGGTTTGCTAAGGGTTGATTGTTCTAATATTTGCTTTCCTCTCCCAAAATGTTTTAATAAAGTTATTTAATAACTTTAATTGAGGGTCAGAGGGGTCATCATATTGTGCCTTGGCGCCTAGTTGATGAACTTAAGTTGTTTTAAAGCAACAAAATCATTTTAGAATGCTGGATAAAGGGAACACCCAAGGGAGGCTTAAGTTGATTTTAAAATGAAATTTTTAATAAAAAGCAAAGGAAAAAAGGGGCATAGCTTTTCAGAGGGAGATTATTTTCAAATTTGAGTTGCCCTAACTCCTCATTGACCCTATATTATCTCATTTGGAGCCTCTTTTGGATAGGTTGAAGTTGGTTGCATAATAGGATGCTGCTGGAATTTCGCCATGGGTCTGTAGTTTGGTGTTGAGGACGAAAATCCTCTTCATTTAGGAGCTGGTTTCGGTAGTGAAAGACCTACCCTAGCTGGTTGGGGTGTGATTCCATTCAGGGGTCACTTTGGAGCTTCACAATTTTCAGTTTCAGTCAGGAATCATGAAGATATTCGAGTATTTTGAGGAGTTGTTAGTGGGTTTTGGCGTGTGAAGGCTTGGCATCATTTTGGCTTGTTTGGGTGTGAATTTTGAGGTGATTTTCAGTGTTTTCTGGGCAATTTGTGACAGGGCCTGAATCTGGTATTCTGATCATATCTCCTTATTGGCTTGTTTTTGCAATCTGGGTATTGGATATTTGGATGCTCCTTATCTAGGCGACCCAGGGCATATGTTCACAATATTTTATTGAGCAAAACCTGAGTTTTCAGACCAGGTCGCTCCTCTTTGGTGGCGCCACTTTGTGGGTGTATTTTCAGTGATACTGGCCTGCTGTTGTATAGGCCTGTTTGTCTTCATCTGAGTCTGAAATATAGATCATTGGCACGGAAAAAGCAAGGGATTTGCTTCTACTTGCGTTGGCACTGGTCATTGCAAGTTTGGTTATACTTATGTTGCTGTTTGGACTCATTTCCAGGTCTGTTATGTTCATTTTCTGAGTCTGTTTTTACTTGTATGAGAAGTCTGATATACATTTGTAAACTCAGAAAAATTCTGTATGTTATCTGAGAAATATATTATGAAAGTAGCTCAGTTTGCAAGCAAGATTAGCTCTGTATTTCTGTTTTTTATGCTATCATTATGTTGTGCATGATTTAAGAAAAGAATGGCATATGAAACTCAAGCCAAACATCATCAAACAAACACAAACAGAAAATAAGAAAACAAAAATAAACAGGGGCAGTCATTACATTTTCTGCATTAAAAAATTCAGCACCTAGGGTTTTAGAATTTTTTTTGCAAGTTTTTTGATCAAAATCATGACCTAGGGTTTTGCAGCAGTGTGACAACCATTATTTTTGCATCTTTTTTCCGATTTTTTGGGCAAAAATCTTGGTTTTTTGCCTCTGTGCAAACTGGGGTTTTGATTTTCTTTTTCACACCTAGGGTTTCATTGTTTTCCGTGACTTCATATTAGGGAGGGATGGCTTCATTACCCAAAATCATATGCTCGAAGGCAATCAGAGGTTCAACTACAAAAATTACAACACTTGGAAACATCAGATGCTCACCATCTTCGAATACAGGTTCCTTGATCAAATTGTCCTTGGTATAGACACACGTCCCACAGTTGTGGGAAAGGACCAAGACAAATTTGATGGAAGTAATCGAGAGGCGGTTATGCTTCTCAAGTTATCTGTCACAGATGAGATGCTTCAAGAGGTTCCTTCAAGCAAAACCTCAATTGAGATTTGGAAGCACTTGCGAGATCTACATGAGACGTTAGACAAGGGTAGGGCCGCCTTCTTGAAGAATATGTTATTCTCGATCATGATGGATGAGAAGTTGTCTTTGTAGGATCACTTGATGAAGATCAAAGACAGTCACGATCAGCTAAAGCAATGGGTCGCAAGATGGAAGAAGAAGACATTGTGGTTATCACACTGAAGAGTTTACCATGCTCATATGAACATTTATTGAGACTCTTAATATCACATCTGCAACAGTTGACTTGAAGTTCGATGACTTGTGCAACAAACTCTTGCAGTAGGACAAATGGAAGAAACAGTTTGGTAGCAATAGTGATACACCCACTGTTGAACAAGCCTTTGCAGCCAAGGACAAGGGCAAAGGCAAGTGGCCTCAGAAGAAAGGTCAAGGGAGTTCTGACGATTCTTCAAAAAATATGAAGACTATGGCATGCCACTATTGTGGCAAACTTGGTCACATGAAGAAACATTGCAGAAAGAGGTTGGTTGATCAAAAATCCAACCAGGGAGGGTCTCAACCAAAGGCCCATGTTGCAAAACATTCTGAGCATGAGTTTGCCTTCTTTGCATTTATGGCCAAACGACCAACAGATCACGCCAAGTCCTCGGCTTGGTACATTGATTCTAGAGCATCCAGACATTTCACTCACAAGAAGGATTGGTTCGTTGGCTGTGCAACTTGTTTAGATTTAGTGATCTTTGGTGGTGGCGAGGAGTATACAGTGGTTGGTAAAGGTAATGTCCAGTTCACATCTAAAGAAAAAAATCTTCTTTTCCTTAATGTATACTATGTACCAGGAATTGAGCTCAATTTGCTCTCAGTGAGTCAGATTATGCACCATTGTCCTAAGTTGGACGTCATCTTTAGCATGCACAAGTGCCGCATAGTTGACAAGGAGTCCAAGCAGACCATAGTAGTTGGCATTGAAGACCATGGTTTGTATCGGCTAGTTGACACTGGAGAGGTTCAGGAGCATGCATTGGCAGCCAAGAATTCATCCACAATCAATACTCTGTGGCATTAGCATTATGGGCATCTCAACCTATCCTATCTCTCTTAGTTGGCTTGAGAGCATATGGTGGACGGTTTACTTGACATCCAACAACAGATTTGGGGTGTTTGCGGAGCATGCCAAGCGGGGAAGCATCATAGATCTCTGTTCTTAGAAGGGTAGGGTTGCAGAGCTCATAGGGTCCTTCAGCTGGTTCATACAGATGTATGTGAACCAATGAATACCTCATCAGTCACAAGTGCTAGGTAATTTTTGTTATTTGTTGATGATTTTAGTACGAAAATGTGGGTGTTTCTCCTAAAAGCAAAATCATAGGTGTTTACACAATTTCAGATGTTCAAATTATTAGTGGAAAAAGAGTTTGGTTGTGCTTTGATCACTCTTAGGTTTGATAATGGGGGTGAATTTTGCTCACACAAATTCACAAACTTTTGTGCTAAACATGGTATCAAAAGACAATACACCACACCTTACACTCCACATCAGAATGGAGTTGTTGAGAGATGGAATCGAACTATTATAGAGATGGCTCGATGTATGATGGAGAACAAGAATGTTCCCAAGAGGTTTTTGGTTGAGGCAGTTTATACTGCTGTTTTTCTCAACAGGTCTCTGACACAAGGAGTGAAGGAGAAGAACCAAAGGAAGAATGGTCTAGGAGGAAACCAAAGGTGAGTCATTTGAAGATTTTCGGTTCTACAACATATGTTTGGATTCTAGATGCTAAGAGAACCAAACTGGACTCCAAGAGTTAGAAGTTAATGCTCACAAGGTACAATGATAATCATAAAGCTTATCAGCTGATTGATATGCACACTGACCACTTGAAATTCAGTAGGAATGTAGTGATTGATGAAGAAGTTGGGCCTTTTCAGGTCTCTTCTAACATCGAGAGTACTACGGATCAGCCTTTAAAGGCTAAGGACTTAGGTGTTCATCTTCCATTAGTTACATATGAAGGAGGAGGACTCTGATGATTCTGAACATGTGGAATCCCCCAGGCACATACTGCCAGTAGTACCAAATGGTCCACAACATGATGCTCATGTTGATTTGGATAGACAAGGTTCGCCAATGAGACCTAAGTGGTGGGAAAAACTCATTGGTGATGTTCGAGATGATGAACTACTTGAGGGTCGATCATCTAGAGGTAAGAGCATACATAACATTGTTATTTTGCTGTTATGGCTATCATTCAAGGTGTTTACAAACCACACGACTTTTCAGAGGTGATAGGTAAACCTGAATGGGAAAAGGCCATGGATACAAAACATCAGAGTCTTATGAAAAATAAGACTTGGGTTCTTTCAGATCTTCCTTCAGGGAAGAAACCCATTGGCTGCAAATGGGTGTACAAAGTCAAGTACAAAGCTGATGGTACACTTGAAAAGTACAAAGCACAATTGGTGGCTAAAGGGTTCTCATAGAGGGCAAGTATTGATTATGAGACCTTTGCTCCTACATCAAAGATGAGCACCATTCTGTTAGTTCTAGCCATATCAACATAGTTTGGTTGGAAAGTCTGGCAAATGGATGTCAAGAGTGCCTTCCTCAATGGTGACTTAGAGGAAGAATATAGTTATAGGAAAGGAGCATCAGTTTTGTAGATTGACAAAAGCTCTTTATGGCTTGAAGCAGGCACACAGGGCAGGGTCCATCAAGATTGACAGGTATTTGGGGCAACAGGGATTCCAACACAGTCCTTCAGATCTGAATCTATATGTCAAGAGAATAGGCAATAACACCATCCTTCTTGTCATATATGTGGATGATATCATCATTACAAGTAGTGAGGAGCATTTGATTGAGCAAATCAAATGTAATTTGTGTCACATTTTTGACATGATAGATTTAGGCCTCCTACATTATTGCCTAGGTGTAGAGGTTTGGCAAACAGGGGGTGGTATTTTTATTTCACAGTCTAAATATGCCAGGAATTTGCTAGACAAGTTCGGAATGATAGATTTCAAAATTGCATCTACACCCATGGAGAAAGGGTTGAAGCTTTCAACCAACACAGACTCAAAGGTGATCGATGAGTAAGCTTTTAGGAAACTAGTGGGCAGCCTTATTTATCTTACAACCACTAGACCTAATCTGAGTTTTGTTGTGAGTTACATTTCCCATTTTATGACAGCCCCAAAGGGATACCTAACTTTGGCATTTTGTATAGTAGAATCAAAGATCCTAAGCTAGTTGGGTTCATAGATCCAGATTGGGCAGGTTTTGTTGATGAGAAGAAGTCCACTTCTGGGTATGTTTTGAGTCTTGGCACAGGTGCAATCACATGGACCGGTAAGAAGTAGTAGGCAATAGCTCTTTCCTCGACCGAAGCAGAATATCGAGGAACTGTCAAAGCAACATGTGAGGCAATATGGCTTCGAAGCATGCTTTTAGACTTGCAGATGTCTCAAGCAGGGCCTTCACCCTTGTTTTGCGACAATCAAGGGGTGCTAAAGCTTGCCAAGAATCCAATCTTCCACCAGCGTACCAAGCATGTAGAGCTTCATTGTCATTTCATACGACAACTTGTAGAAGATGGATCAATAATGTTGCAGTATTGTCCCACTAATGTGTAGACTACAGACATTCTAACCAAGTCTTTGAATCTTGGCAAGTTGTAAAATTTCGGGATGAGCTTGGTGTAGTTAATAGATTGACCATTAAGGGAGGGTATTAAAATAATTTTGAAGTTGTAAAATTTCGGGATAAGCTTGGTGTAGTTAATAGATTGACCATTAAGGGAGGGTATTAAAATAATTTTGAAGTTGTAAAATTTCGGGATAAGCTTGGTGTAGTTAATAGATTGACCATTAAGGGAGGGTATTAAAATAATTTTGTTATATTTAGTCTAATGGTCAAATAAGATATTAGAATAGGCTTTAGTTATATTCTTTTTTTCTTTTAGTTATGTTTTTAGTTAGGATCAGTTATAGCTTTCAGTTACTTCAGTTAAGCCTTCAGTTAGCTTTTATTAGTCTATTGATAGCTTTGCTATTATTAGCTCATTGTAGTTCTATATAAGAATGCGTTTGCTTCTTATTTATATCAATCAATTATCTTGGCAATAATTCTGTGTGTGTTCATACTTATTTTATTATTATCGCCTGAGGTACAGTCAGCATTAGTTTGAACAGATTTGGCTGACCCTAAATTTTGGTGTTCAATCAAGTCTGTGCTAATGCACTAAATTTGGCAAATTATTCTATCGTCCGCAAGTTTATTAAACTAGTTTGACAATTATATTTGTTTTAATTGAATCATATTTATGGAAAAATTGATTTATTGATAATGTTTGATCTGTCTGTGCTGAAAAAATCAGATTGTTTTCAATCTGCCTCTTGTTCATTTTTTGCAGTAAAATGCCCTTCAACATTGTCAATTATCTGTGGTAAAAGTGCCTTCCAACCATTATATTTTATTCTGTATGTGTCGTGTTGAGATGATTTGCAGTCAGTCTTTATTAGTTGTGTAGGACCCTTGTCTTTAATTTGTTTGGATGAAACAACTGGCAATCTTTCTAGAACCTTTGATAATGATCATTATGCAACAAGAATGAGAGGCTGAGAAATGGAGCGAGGTCTTATTCATCCAAAATTTGAAAAATGGAGTGAGGTCTTATTCACTCAAATATTTAAACTTTCACTTCTATATCTCTTATTCACCCTCATTTAAACTTTGATTTTTATTTCTATATTTTTCCATCATTTTTTGCGGTGTAGTTTTAACTTTTAAATCACTTTGCAATGTTGACTTTGGCGTCAAATTGGCAAATGTATGGTCATATTCTTTCTAGGATAGACTTGGGACATTTTTTTTTGATATGCGAATTAAAGGATTTAAAGCCCTCACCCTTTTATATAAATATTCTTTTTTTTTTTAATACATTTCAAGTGTGAAGTCAGTATCTAATGGTGACAAAATGAAAAGAGCTAAAAGGCATCTACATTCTGAATGATAACTTCCCTGCTTTAAAAAAGGAAAAACCAGTCTTGAACGAAAGATATAAACACCTCCCCTGTCAAGGTCAACTCCTTAATGTACAGTGGTACTTTCTTCTTGTCCTTAGAGGCTCTAAGAGTCATCAGCGATGTAGTCATATTCTATGTGAGATCCTTCATCTGATTTTTCACTTTGATCCAGTCATTTTCAGAGGAGGATGCAAACCGCAATCCCTAATCAAGATCTGGCTCCTTAAGAGTCTCTAAACCATCCTGCTCTACCACTGAAGCTGAAGAGGTTAGATCCTTCAGAACTTTGTTTTGAACTGAAGAATCTTGCCTTATTATTTCAAGGACCGGATCTGTGATTTCTAAATTTGAGGCAAACAGTTATATGCTCAGGAATGTTATGGTACAGAACATGAGACAGGTTGTTTCCAAACATTTGATTCTCTCTCTTTATAACATATTAAATGATTGCCACCTTATTCAGAATCTATTCCACTTTTCTATAAATTGATAAGCAATGATGCTTGCAAGAGGGGTTCCTGATATTGCCATTTGTCGTTACAGTCAGTTGTTTTATTATTGATAATGCTCCGACTAT
Organism: Sequoiadendron giganteum; assembly: GCA_007115665.2. NCBI lineage: Eukaryota > Viridiplantae > Streptophyta > Pinopsida > Cupressales > Cupressaceae > Sequoiadendron > Sequoiadendron giganteum. Next base: position 409,250,509 of record CM021105.1, on the reverse strand, counting down.
CTGAGGATTTCCAACTGACTACTGTAGCTTTGTGTACAAGACTGAGTTGGTTACCATTTCTATCTTCTGTTGCATTTTAAGTATCCTGGTTTTTAACAAAATATTATGTCTTTTATGCAGGTGGTTTATTGGACATACTTCATGTGATGCTTGTGGCAGACTTTTTATTAAAGGAAAATACTGTCCAGTCTGTTTAAAGGTAACCCATAAGATGGCTCTTTTTGGCGTTTTCTTTACATATAAATGTTACACACAATTTCAGATTGTCTTGCCCGTAGTCTTTACTTTCTGGCCCTTTCCTAAATATTAAAACTCTTAATTAAACTTGAGCTTTTCTAGTTACATATGTAGTTATTAAAGTTTTCTGTTTATAGCTACATTTGTAATAAATTGAATCCTTTGCTTATTACATAGGCTTTGGCTTCCTAAGGAAGCCCATTACTTATGGCAGAGAATTCAAAAATAGTTTAAAACTAATTCTTAATGCATTCATCTTGTTATTGATTAAAATTATTCTGTTTGCAGGCTTATGTAGTCTATCTTACATTAATGTGTATGATTTTATTAAGTTTGTGATTTTCCTTGACCTAATCGTGTAGATTAATAGCTTTGTATATTAGATTTTGTTTTTTTGGAAGAGCATATTGGATATCAGGAAAGAGGATAATTTTCAAGACATCTGGCTGTGGCAGGTATATAGGGATTCAGAGTCAACACCCATGGTGTGCTGTGATGCTTGCCAACGATGGGTTCATTGTGTTTGTGATGGCATCAGGTTTGGTTCAACATTTTTACTTGTACTATGTTGGCTCTTTGTTATGTATTCTCTATGCTATGGTATTTTATTTATTCTTTAACTTTACAATTCTTGAAGTTTTGTAGACAATTCATTTGAGTCTCTTTCTTATAAGTCCAGAGCTATGATAAGCAAGCTACATTACCATTCAAGTGTCAAGAACATGGAAATGAATTGATGGTTCATTTTTGATAAAATGATAAAGGAAGACCCATTACTTCCTGGTTTGATCGCAGTACGTCTGTTTGTTTCACATATGCTTGATGTTGCTCTGTTTAGAAATTGTTTGTATTTGCAGTCACTGATATGAGAGTCCATTTCTGATTTTGTTTCCAGATATAGTACCAAGTGATTATAACTTATAGTCATTTGAAGAGAAGACTTTTTTATCAATTTTTAGAAAGCCTATGCTTGTTACAATCTTTTAAATATTTGTCCTCCTGATGTTACTAGGGTCGCTCAGAATCCAGTTCATTCTCTGAATGGTTTGAACTTTCAGTTTAATTACTTTTCATAACTCAGGGTCTTTTTAGTCTAGCACACCATTTTTTCCTTTCTGCTTGAGTTGGCCACCTTGTGTTACCGGGTTTTCTCAGAACCCACTCTGTTCTCTGACATGTTTGAACTGGATGTGAGCTGGTGCCCAGGGTTCTGACCAGACCTGTGGGTTCACACATACCTGGGATGAAGCCACAGGCTCTTACTGAACCCCAGGTGAACTCCGGAAGAACTCACTTCCCCATACATAAAAAGTATTAAAAAAGCAAAAGAAAACAGACCCTAACTAACCCCGAAAAGTGATTCCTAGTTAAATTTAGTGTCTTTTTTAATCTATTATAACTGTGCTATGTATTTAATTTTGGTTTTTTATATATTGTATGGCTGAACACAGCCATAACAAACCTCTGGAAAAAACTGGCGAAGCACTGAACCCAAACCTGTTGTTCTGTTCATTAGTTCTGCTACATCTTCTTGTGGCATTTGTGGAGTAGTTAGCTGTCTCTGATTCCATTGAGGCTGTGAAATTCCTTGGACTCACAGTGCTGCATTATCTGCAGTGTTGTATTCATCACCTCTCCTTATTTGATATTGGAAATCCAATCATCCTTAACATCCATGTGATGAGGTGCTCTGGGATTGTTGTACCAGACATTCCCATCTTCTTCATGCTGTTGTTTGACACATATCTACAGAGAGTTGATCCTCCATGCTTGCCATACTACAGTAGTAGGTCACACCTTTTAAACTGCTTCTTCGACTTCTGAGAATGTTTCTTAAGTCTCTACTTCTTCATTCTTATTGGGATTGTATTGAGACTATTTTTCCTTTCCTTTGCACTTTGCACTTGAGCATTTCCTTTCATCTTAGATCTTTAAGAATGTTTCATGTTGGAGTGGCATCCTTTTACCCTTATTGGATTTAATCATTGTTTCCCAACAATTGTCAAACTTATATTCAAACTTTCACTTGCCTTTGGTAGGCGACTGAAGCATGTTCATCTATCCAATGGGGTGAGATAAAATTTGAATTTGTAATTTCATAGGTAGAGTTTTGTAGGTGTACACTGTTGACAGTCATCTAGGAGATAAAAGGGTAACTTTGGAGAGAAGGCCAAGCACTCAGCTTTTTCAAATTTTCATTGTGATTTTGAGCAAGGGTGGGACCAAAACCCAGTTTCAATAGTGTTTAAGGCTCTTTATTATCTGGTCCTTTTTTCTGTTGTTTATGATTAGATGCCTATACTATGGATACACATTTTCTTTAATGATTGTTTTAGGATTTTAGCATAATTGGTGGTGTTTGGCCTTAATGATGGAATTTGTGGGATCATCATGCAGCGAAGAAAAGTATCAGCAGTTCCAAGCTGATGGAAATTTGTATTACAGATGTGCTGCATGTCGTGGGGATTGTTATCAGGTTTGACTGGTCCCATGGTTTGCAAATTATTGACATGCTTTTCTTTTCTGTTTTGATTTGAGCATTGAAAACATTTTTTCATAATTATTATTGTGCTTATTTTTTGCCCTTTTTTTTGTGCTTCTGTTGAACAGGTTAAGGACCTTGATGATGCTGTTCAAGAGCTTTGGAGGAGAAGGGATGTTTTGGAACTGCAACTGGTGACCACTTTAAAGGCCTCAGCTGGTCTTCTTTCACAGAAGGAAATGTTACATCTTTGTCCTTCTTCAGACGATGACAAAGATTTTCCTTCTATCGAGCCAGAAAATGAGTCAACAAAAAAAATTAAAGTAATACACAAGGGGACAGCTGAGAAGGCATATAAAAATGGAAAAGAACAAGTGCTAACACAAAAGGAGTTCGGAAAAAAATCCTCAAAAAATTCAGTAATAAATAAAAAACATGTCAAGAGGAAAGGGTCACAGATTCAATCCAATGGTAATTTGGGAGCACTGAAGAACAGTTTTCATTGGTTTCAGTCAGGAACGAAAGTAAAAGAGGATATGATACCAAATAAAGATCAAGATAGTTTGAAATACGAAGACATAGAAGAGGAGGCTTCTCAAAAGTCCAATGGGGTTACCTTGTTTTCTCATCTGAACAAAACAAGTTCAACCAAATCTGGATTATTGGTGGGCCATGTTGACAACAAGATGTTTGAAGACGACCTTGTTGAAAGTGGGCCACCTAGTGACAAAAAGAAAGGCAAGTGCCATAAAAGCAAAAACAGTTCTAAGCTGTCCCACAGTCAAACTTATGGTGAAGCGAAAACTGAAACTGAAAAGCTTGTCAGCAAGGCAGAGAGCGGAAGGGGAACAAAAATTGTTCTGCATCTTCCAAAAGGGAAATCATACCGCCTTCCGGCATCAGAGACTTCTAGTAGTCACAGGGAAGATGGCTCAGCAGGCTCACAAGGTAGTATCATAACTGGGCACACTAATTTGATAGGACATTATACAAATGCATGTCGTTTCAGTGCATGTCCTAATTTGCATCCATTTGGTAATGTCTTTTAGAAGGAAAAAGCAAATCTTTGAGTTTTGTGTACAACAAATTAGGTACTAAGGAGTTAAAAATGCTTATTTATAACAAGTTTGGAAGACCGTACAAGTATTTTTCCTTGATAAGAGTACTGGCATAGTTATGCAATTATCTCTTCCTCTCAGCTGACCTTGGCAATTTTATAATCCCACTTGCAAAGTAATGGTACTGAAACGTCCACTTTTATTTTAACTATGTGTTCTCTTAGTTAGAATGTTAATGATAATGTTAAAAATGTTTTCCAAACTATCCTATTCTCTTTATTGTTTGAGCTTTAATTTAATCATGTGTTCTTAGTTAGAATGTTAACGGCAATTTTAAAAATGTTTTCCAAACTATCTTGCTCTCTTCATTGTTTGAGTTTTCGTTTAATCGTGTGTTCTCTTAGTTAGAATGCTAATGGCAATTTTAAAAATGTTTTCCAAAATTCCTTACCCTATTCATTGTTTAAGCCTAAGTTGCTGGTCCTGGTATGGTTTTGGGTACGCCAATATGACTTTTTTTCTTCCTTGGGTATGTGTATGGGACCTATGGGTTCATATATATATATATTAATAAATAGATATATATGTATACATATACATATATAATAGTAATCTATATGTGTGTGTGTGTGTGTAGTTATAAGTGTTGATAAAAGAATATTTAAATACTTCAAAATTTGCAAGAAAGAAAGTACTCATAAGTTCACAATATAATTATTCAATGATTTGTCAAATGCCAATACAAAATGAAAGTTACAATCCATATTCAATAATTTTCATATTGCTTTTCATTGAGAACATCAAAGTCAGCATTTAGTTCAATTTCATTTGAACCACAATTTATTTTTATCTAGAGACTTTGGGAAGTTGTGCAATTGTAGTGTCTAAGTTGGTACACTTAGGAGTTAGATCCCAATTCCTTGTCACCCCTTCATTGTAATTAGGTATCTTATGTGACAAGAGATGCAAGTTGGAGTGTACAAAGACCAAATCCTCAATTTTATTTTGGCATTCAATTGGTTGTGCTTAACTGAGTGGATAAAGGAGTATGTACTCCAATTCTGCTTAGCTGAAGGACTCACAACATGTTGAATTTGCATACAACATTTACAATCTTTAAACTTAAATTTAAATTTATAATTTATGGTAGTGAAATGAAAAAAAAGAAAAAAAAGATGCATACTTGAGAGACAATTTTGATTAGATTGCATTTAAGAGTTTTGGCCATGTATGTACTGCCATTCATGAGCACCTTTTTAACTTGTCTTGTAGAGCACAAACATTATGATTCTTTGAAAATATGAAGTGGCCAAACTCATTTAAGACAACAATTTGTATATATACATCTGTGATTATTTTTTTTGAATGCAGTATGTAGCCAACAACCTCTTCATCCTTACATGGTTCAACCCTTCTTAGCAAAGAAAGTATCTTTGAGCTATAATATTTTGGAGACAAAGAAAAATGCTAGGAGATGGAAGGGCATGCTCATCTTGTTCCAATAGTCAACAATGATCTTTTGCACTCTTTTGAAAAATGTTTTTTTTTTGCGGTCATGTTCTTTGGCTTCTATTGTGGTCTTTATTTTTTAAACCATGGAGTCCATGCCATCATAAGTTCTATCCAAACATGGGTGATCTATACTAGCATACTTAATCATGCTAATGATGGGCTCGATGAAACTCAAAACATACCACACGAGCCCCACTAATCATCATCTAGAATCAATGCTTTGATGTTTTTGGTTTCTTTGTATTTGATTGCCTCTATACACTCCAAGAGTGTTGATGACTATAGTGCTCAATGCATCTTACACTTTCACAAGTCGTCTTAAGATGATTGTGTGTTATGCAAATCAAATTTCACCAACCTAACATGGTGTAAAAAATAAAACAAATTAAAATTTAAAAGTTATATGACATGTCACATATGAAAAATATAAGTCACAAACAACTCAAGTTGGGGAAAGTCTTGAAGATGGCTTGTGACATATTATAATTAGTCACGAACATTTGAATCTCCTTTGTATAGATTTCTTTGACTCACTTGAGCATTGTGTTAATCTTTTTGTGTCCAAAATATGCCCATATGTACTTTCCACTATTGAACCAGTTGCCCTACAATTTTTAGTGTTGTTTGTTATAGCTTGGACGTCATATTCCAGGCCCACCATCTCAATGGATTGTATGAGGAAATTAGTAATGAAAGTTTTTTCCTTCACTTGCCCCTCACAAATTACTACCTTCAAAATCATCGCCCCTTTAGGGATAGTGCAATGACATTGATTAGCAGTCTATTTTTGCAATTTTTCCATCACACCTGTTTCAAGCCATTAATCCTTGAATGTTTTCAGTGATGCCTCTATGGAAACTCTCCTTGGCTAGTAAGGTGGTGCACACCTTTTCATATCCAAAACTAATGTAATCAAGAGGTGCATTAGCAATTGCTGTGACCATATCCTGCCAATATGGTGATCTAAAAAGGTTGAAAGGAGGCCCATTGCCACAAATACAAAGAGCAATGCTCTCATCTACAACCTCCCTCACCTCATTCTTAAAGATCTCTTTCAATGGGCCTCTTTTACACAAAAGAAAGGGAGTATTCTCTTCTTGAGAAGGTGGTGGCATGAAAGGGTGTGGACTATCTGGTTGTGATAAGCCACTAGGAGGTTTCTGCAATTCTTTTCTTGGAAAGAAGATGTGCTCTTTCCTTTGATTTATTACTTACCATGTCAACATCCTCTTGTTCTCAAATATATCCCATTGTTTGTTGCTTAGGCAAACTTTTTTTATTTGGCCTCGGACAAATCCTTATTTCCAAGTCAGAAATTCTTATACTAATTTCCACATTGGCTACAATGCCAACAATAACCCCCATCACTAGGAAGTTCAATCATGGTTGTATGTCATGGAAAAGATGATGTTGCATCAAATTTAAATGAACTCTTTGCATGTGAGTCAATTGAATTAGAGCTACTAGCCATTGTGTATGAACTATGAACATTTTAAAAAAATTCAAAACATAATTGAAAAATCTCTAAATTTTTACAAGATTCACTCACCTTTGATAGATAAATCTTCCTTGTGTAGCTCTCTTTCTTATTCTCTCATAGCCCTCACCTTCAAAGAAAAATGCAACAACCTTCAAAAAACAACAATAGCAGTTTGGAGATGATGATGTTTTAGTCACTTTTGTTTGTGAAATGAGGCAAAAGAAGTCAAGTGCCCTCACTTCAGGGTTAAATTAGGTATTTAGGATAACTTTTTTTATTTTAAAAATGTTTACAAAAGTGTTTTTTAGTTTCATTTATGGTTGGCTGGGCCACAAGTCCCCTTGGGTTTACCCGGGTTTGGCCTAAGTTCAAAAGGATTGATAGGGATCTTGGGGTGCTTGGTGCAGACATTGGGTGAACCAGAGCCGTCCCAGCCTTCAAACTCGGCCTTGTGTAGTTCTAAAGTAAAATAAAGTAGCTCTTAAGTAAATTAAAAAAAATAGCTCTATATTTTTTCTCCCTAACTGTAATTTAATTTAACAAATATTGAAAAAAACCTTTGCTAGAAACAAATAAAATCATTAATAATGAATGGTGGTTCTTAGAAATGTAGAATCACAATTTACATATGATTATAAAATATTTACTACACTTTTCAAAGCAAAATTAAAACAAAATAAAAATTAGTAAACGAACTTATTGAAATAGTAAATAAAATAATAAGCCAGCTTATTGAAATAGCTATTTACTGTAGTAAATAAAATACTTAGTAAAACTCTTGAAATAATTTGTTTTCATTTAATTTTTTGAAAACTTTGGAAATAGGTATTGTTTTTAACATATGCACTAATGCAGATATCTTAAATACATCTATGTAAAAGATACTGAGAGATTATAGTATTGGGGCACCTATATTGAATTTGTTATTTAGGATAAGATATCTCAACGTCTTTTAAATAGATGTATTTAAGATGTCCAGGCTAGTATGCCTCAATTGAGATTTTTCTAGCTAGATAGGGATGGTTGAGTTTATATTTGTTTCTTTTTAAAGATTCAATTTTGAAGTATGCGAATATCAGAACCTTCGTTCAAATGTACCTTTGTTTGAAGATACAATCTATATTTTTATTTACTTAAGTATATAATTTAGAAATGATTGTCAATATAATGAAGTTATTTTTTTATTTGAGAATAATAAGTCCTTTGCTTATAGGTTAAATTTCTTGATCTGAGTATTTGCATTTTGTTTGCAGCAGGATTCCCTTCAATTCGTTCTGGAGGAATTCATCATGGCATTACAATGCAAGGGAAGTCAAAATACCTAGATAATGATGTCAATGGGGAAAAATTGAGAAAACCAGATAAAGATAAAAAAACTAGTTCAAAGGAGCCTGGCAGGTTGATGTCATTTAGGACTGGCAGGCCTCTGATAACTGATGAAAATGAATCTGATGATCATCTACAGGAAGCAGAAGGTAATTTACCAAGCAGTGCTCCTTCTGTCAGTTCCAAACTTCAGAGGATAACTGATGGCTATCTTGAGGACTTGCCTGCTAATGCGAGTCAAGATGAAGATTCATCAGAGTTAATGAGGAAAAGGTTCAAAGTAACAAGTATAGGTAGCGAAAGTAGAAATGATGGGACTGAAGTGTCTGCTCTTGATGATTCATTGTCAAAGCGTTCTTTGAAAGTGAAATTTAAGAAGCCTTCTTATGAAAACACAACTCCTTGGGTACAACGTCGAGATGAAGATGAAGGAAGTTTAACTAAAGGACAGAGATCAAAGAGAAAGAGACCACATACCCTGGAAACAGAAAAGCAGGATAAGGAAGACAGAGAGGGCACTTTTAATCCAAAGGAAGACACAGTTAATAATTTCTTAGATTGCAACTGGATCTTGATGAAGCTTGGGAAGGATGCCATAGGAAAGAGAGTAGAAGTTCATGAACCATCAGACAGTACTTGGTAAGTCTCAAATTTTGTGTATCCGTTCTCTTGTGGACTTTGTTTTGTACATAAATGTGTAATGTTCAAGAAGTAAAGCTGTGGGCATACTCTCTCATGGATAAGTTTATGTTTGAATGGATTGATCTTTAGATGTTTCAAACATGAACTGCATAACACCTGCACATTTAGAATGTGAGATTCTAAATTTTGATTTTCCTTTTGCTTTTTGTTTTCTATGTTGTGTGTTTCTTATCTTGTACTTTATACTTTTGGATGATAGTGCTGTACTCACTGCTGGCAAATCAACGTCCAAATGAAATTTCCAACTCAAAATATTATGCCATACCCAACTAGAGAGAAATATTGAGCACATGCACTCTGCTCTGTATCTCATTGTACTTGGACGTGCATAATCTGGTATGAGTGCCGAATAAAAAAGACATTTATTTCCTATATTTGCTTCCTAGGGCTGCTCAAATGTTTTAAATATGGTTCTCTTTTGCTTCCCTTAAAACAAGTCCACGCCAAATCTGATAAGATATGCAGAAGGTTTTGCTATTTAAATTTTCTGGATTATTATTTATTGCCAATAGGTGTCATATGCTTGCCTTTCTTAAAAGCTTTCTCATCATTTAATGTCATTATGCATTTTGGAATCATCTCCTTGACTGCTATATTCTTATTTTGTCGGGATAGTTCAAGTTGGAAAGAATGAATGTATTTCAATATATTATTATTTAGATTTTCTTGATCACTAGTGGTCTTCAGCGTGTGCTGGATTAAATATTATTATTTCTTTCTCTTTCCCTTTTATGTATGCATGTACATTTGAATTTTTGACTGCCTGTTTGAAATCAAGACCCCTGAGTCTGATTTTTAACTCTCTTTTCCAGGCATAAGGGATCTGTAACTGGAATGGGAGAGCAACAATCAACATTCCTTGTACACTTAGATGATGGTAGAACAGAAATAATTGAACTTGGCAAACAGACTGTTCGCCTTATTTCTCAAAGTAAAAAAAGGCCAAGAACGTAATTTTTTAAACCTGATTGTAATTTTGTATATTAGATGCATTCCTTAATATCTTATTTAAAATAACTGCTTTGAGAAAATTGCAGCTCCTGTAAAGTCATTTTTTGAGAATTAATAGAATTTTATTGTTGCACTTCTATTGTTACATAGATATGGTGTGTATTCCATAATAAAATCTTTTTTCCTCTGATCTGTTGAGAGTTTTCCAAGTACACGAATGGCTTTGAATGTGGAGATTTGTAGTGCATCCCAGATAAGCATGGGGACAAAAGGAGTGGCAGAATACAGGCAGTTTCTTATATTTATGAATTTTACATTAAGGTTTTGACAACATTGGGCACACATCTTGGCAGAGGTATGGATGGCTAATGTTATTCAACTATTCACATTGAATGCCTGAGACCACTAATGATAATTGTGGATGATCTCTTCTGATAAATTTTGTTCTAATGTTTTAATGCATCTACTTTCTATGCAAGTTGGGGAGCATTCTCCTATATTCTGGGTTTTTAGGGCATGGCATATCAAGAGATATTCTTTAGTCAATATACTGTAAGCAAAGTTGCAATACTCTTCCTGATCCAGCTCTTTTCCTTCTTGTTGTCTCATTTTTTGGTAAGCCTGTCTAATGTTACTCTGGGTCTATTGGTTGCCCTCAAGTCTTAGTTGCAAAGACATCAAAGTAAACATTGCATGACTGCACTTCAAAGACATCAAAGAAAGTAGTGATCACTATACTTAAGGCATCAAAATAAACGTAGTAACCCATATTAAATGGATAAACAATGCATTTATTACCATTGTATCTGCCTATTTAATGATATCTTCCATGTTCATTTTGATCTTTATAGGGTGGATTTGTGATGAAATGTATCTGTTTTTCCTTTTGTTTATTGATGAGTAATACATTTTTTAAGACAGTTAAATTTAAAGATTTTGCTATTTAAATTTTGTATAAATATCTATTTGGTGGTGATTACAAGAGGAGAAAGCACAGGTGTTGAATTAAGCTCGATTTCCATATGGTAAAAGAATCTAGGAGTACGTGATCCATAAGCTAAACAAAATGCCACACAATGATTTTTTGTACAACAATAAGGTAATGTCTATGTGGTATGCTATGTAGGCTTAACAAAAATTTCATGAGAGGATTATTCAGCAGCAGGTGGAAGATGTTCTCCTAAGCATCTAGTTGATAAAATGGGATTACAAACTAATCAATCTTTAATAGTTTTGTGTGGTGTATCCACCCTTTCGAGTGCAACTGCAATATATTGGAGGCTATAGGAAATGCTGGCATCAACCTTGCCATCTTAAGGAAATTTGTGTTTTTATTGTTAGTATTTAATGGGGCATAGAGCTTTTGATACACACACACTCTCTCTCTCTATCTATAGTAGTATGCTGTCTAGTCACGATTCTTGCAAGTGAGGACAATTTTATAGGTATGTGATTTGAATTAGGTCACATTATCTTTAGGATGCTGGTCATAGCTTAAGGTTACTAGATAAATACATTTAAAAACTCACACAAGTACACACAGTTGGATTTATCCACACATTTTATTAACTGATTCTGCATCCACGCATTCTTGTTGTGGATGGCTTGGAAGGTACAGTTTATATAGGATTTTGGTCATGATAAACAAAATTTTGTCAGCATGACGGTTAATTGCGTTTATGTTGTACAATTTTGAATTATTTATAATTTCTATCTACTGCTAAGAAGAGTCAAGCTAACGATGTGTAAACTGATTGGAAATTACAGCAGTCTTCATTTTAAAATATAGAAAATATGAAATGTGAATGTAGCTTGATCACATTATGAAGTGGAGATGCCAATTATGAATCTTAAGAAAACTACAATTATTTTATACAGCCATACGGCATAGTAGGACCAATGAGCTACAGGTGACACTAAAAGGGGGTTATGGTGAGTTTTAGAAAAACACTCTTAATATTTGGTCTACATATATGCAAGTTGTTTGTGGAAAAATGCAAGTTATGCCAAAGGGATGCAAAATCATAAGGCTTATTTATATTTGTTGAAGTCCTTCAACCATAAGACAATATGCATTTGGAACCTTCTCTGATAAATATACCTGCATCGTAAAGGTTATATTTAGAGACGTTGTTTATATGACGTAATCTATTACGAACAAATTTTAGTATTCACTATATTAGTAGTTTCAGTTTCTGATATGGAATCTACTAATTTGAAGCAACAGAAAATTCTTTACATTGATTGATGTGTTCCATTTGGGAAGTCGAGGGTCTACAAATTGGTGCCTTGAGGAATGAGGTACCTTTTTCCATCTAGCGCTTTCTTTCTTGTGATATTTCATGATTATTCTGGAGATTGCTCCAATGATTGGACGCTGTGCTCCTTGGTATTGCAAACAATTTTTTTGGATGTAGCTGGCAAATGTTGAGGCAGATGAGATGATGATGCAAAAAAGTAACTTGCTTGTGAGAGGAAGGCCTACAGTATTATTTTCATTTATGTTATCAATTAACAAATTTGACAAGATACGCGACTTCAAAAGTGTTAAATAATCTGTGTAAGACATTATTCAAGCAAATAATATGAATCATAGTATTCTTGTCAAAGGGCGGTTATGCAACAGAAGGGATGAAGATAACAAATGTTCAACCATCCTAGGAGTTTGCAGCCTTTATCAAGTAATTGCAGAAATTAGAAAATTCCATTAAAAGCAAGGATCTTGCCATTATTACTTAGATAGATTGATTCCATTGACAATGCATTTTTAAGCATGTTGTTAAGATACTCTTTACAAATGTTGATCCTACATAGGATGCATGCAAACAAGTCGATGATCCAACTATGAAATAATTATAAATGTTTGTAAAGGAAAATACAATTTCCTTTGGGTTAAACTAGGCTAATTAAATAGATGTTTGCGAATCAAGCACAAATTAACTGATTAAACAAGTGGCAATTAGCTATGATACATTAGAATAATTGAAATGGTAATTTAGGAAATTATTTGTAAAGGAAGAATGTACTTAGCTCTTGACGTGCCAAGAGGGAATAATTGAAATGGTAATTTAGGAAATTATTTGTAAAGGAAGAATGTACTTAGCTCTTGACGTGCCAAGAGGGTAAGAATATTAGTATCTTGCTAAATCAATTTGTTTTGGTTTGGGAAAATGATAACCTTGAAGTGCATGTCTTTGAATTTGTGTAGAATTGAAGATTTGTGTGGGTCAATTCCTTGGCTCTAGCTCAATTATAGACCATGTAGATTTGATTTGTGACCTATGGATTTGATCTAGTGCATTGTGCAATTCTTCTAACTTGCAACTTTCAGTTAACTTAAAGCATACAAATTTGATTTGGTACATCGCACAATTCTACTCCTTGATTCACTAAATTTTGTTATGCATTGATTGGCAAGGATTTTAGTATTTTAAAATGCCTTGGGAGAGTGCGGATCATTAGAGTCAAGCTCTACTAGGTCACCCCCTTGTGGCTTTACAGTTGTGAAATGATCAATAGAGAATTAACAAATATGCAAGGGATCTATATGATTGATTTTAATTTGATATTAGTTCTTTTTAAAACTCTACATTGAAATATTCCTACTAAGCGCTTAGGATTTTGAATGATGATTTGATGATTGATTAATGCCAAAATGATGCATCTTCAAATACCAAGACACAACAAATTGTTGCTCTTAACATGTATCAAGTTAGCTTCCATTGACTATTGTAATTTTGGAATCCACTTTGACAAAAGAAAGGCTAGATTCTTTCGAGAGTAAATTTCACTAATTACATCCAAATTAAATTATCTAAAATGCTTAAAGAGAATGACGTGAAAATACATGAAAACATAAAAATAATTAAAACTTTTTAACTACAAAAATGGAAAGTATGAGTAATGAGAAACTTGTAGTTTTAGATCTGAAGATCTTTGCCATGAACACCAGCATGTCGGGTGGATGTCCTTGCATTGTGTTTTTGTCTTGTAACAATCGCCCTAGAAAATCCTATAATGCGCGGTTTGAGTTCCAAAATCCACCTAATTTGCAAAAACAAGAAGATGAGAATAAGTGTTGGGGTTGTTTAGGGGTTTGCCTTAGTCAAATCTTTGTTTTTATTTTAAGTGCATCTCAAAATAAGAATATTGACAAAATGATAGAGAAGGGATATTATAATCCTAAGGTGCTTAGGAGTAGAAGAGAATAAGTACTTGTAATAACAAAAGAACAATATTACCTTAGAGGCTTGAAAAAACCAAAGAGAGTAGGAGAGTTAGAGATAATGTTGTAAATTAGTTTTAAATAATTGTATAAAAACTTGAGATAAGGGATATTATAATACTAAGGTGCTTGGGGGTAGAAGAGAATAAGTACTTGTAATAACAAAAGAACAATATTACCTTAGAGGCTTGAAAAATCCAAAGAGAATAGGAGAGTTAGAGAGAATGTTGTAAATTAGTTTGAAATAATTGTATAAAAACTTGAGAGCGCTATGAGAGAGGTGTCAAAAATGAAAATTATTTTTAAAAATGAGGGTAAGGAATTTTGTTGACAAACCATTTCGAGTCATCTACATTGTCTTGGGAAGGTGACAAGTGGAGAAACGCCTGAAAGTTTTCATGGGATGCTAGCGCAACACGCAAACGTCTGTGCTATGTGCTAGTGTGCAAACGATTTACGTGAGCCTACACAAACACTAAGGGAATGGACACCAAAGTGGACATGAAACGTAGTGTAAAATTGCAAGGGTATGCAACTTAGAACACTAAAATTATAATTAAAGGGTGAGTTGGCATTTTGAATGTATTTCTTTTTGGGTTGGATTTGTATTTTGTAAGATTGGAGTTGTGCATTGCGGAAATGATTCTAGACAAAGGATGTGAAATTTAGGGATTGAGGATGAATGCATTGAAACTTATCAATAAATGAACAAAAATGTGTGAGAATAAACGTGGATAGGACAAGGATAATGCTGGGTGTATAAGATTTGTGTAACTAAATAAGGGTGCTCAAGGATCAAGGTAGGAGACAAACAAACGAAAGTGGGCTCCATATAATTATGTAATTGTATTAAGAAAGTCTCTCAAAATGGAAAATTGATACGAGTATGCAAAATTACTATTAGATTTTGCTTGCACTCTGAGGTGCATGTAAATCCTAAATGAACATGTATTTCATAGTAAACAAGCACTTGCAAACATGCATACCAGTGAATAATCAATCATAAAAAGAATACTAAAGTCCATTTAAGGTAGTGGACCCCACTAGATGCCATTCACGTGTCTATTCTTGGCATGCATGCCAAATAAGAACTTACAAATTAAAAAAAGTGTGTAGTGAGGAGCATCTATCTTTGAAGTGGAATAAACATAAATCATAAAATTACTTGGCTACCTAGAAAAATGAAAAACCAAGTGGGTTTAGGAAATTGTGTCTTTATGGAAAGTGGTAATGGTAATGGTCCATGTAGTGGTGGCTATAGGATGACATGGCATATCAAGCACTACCATGTGTGATCAAAATCTATTTGGACATGGCGACGAATCCTCTATTAGAACTATAATTGTTTACAAGGTCAATAGAGGAGTGTTAGTGACAAGATATGGACCTCCTTCAATTAGTATCCATTGAAATTGGAGAGGGAAAGTGGTGGCTATAGGGTGACATGGCATATCAAGCACTACCATGTGTGATCAAAATCTATTTGGACATGGCGACGAATCCTGTATTAGAACTATAATTGTTTACAAGGTCAGTGGAGGAGTGTTAGTGACAAGATATGGACCTCCTTCAATTAGTAGGACGTATGTATAGGCATTGATAAATCAAAGTGGCATAAAGACATCATAAGGTGTGGGACTAAGTATATAGTCATGGAAAACATACACAAACTAACATGGTAAAAAGCAAGCTTAAGGATGCATAACAATCATAAAAGTTAGGAAACATTGGAAAATAAAAAAATCAATGTGGTAAATATAAGTAAACATAAAGATAAGGTGTACAAGGCCAATAAAGAAGAAGCAAACAAGACAAGTCAAAAAGAAATGTTAGATGCACCCAAGTGGGGGGAAAACCAATACATAAAATGTAATCTAAGAATATAAGGATTTAATTCTTGTAAAGTGAAGCAGTTTCACGAAGTCAATGATTGAAAAATATATAATACATCTCAAATGATAGGCATGGTAACGATATGTGTTGGAGATAAACATTAAGGTATAAGGTTGTACCTAATATGAGGGAAATGAATATATGATGCAACTATTAATGCCAAAAACACCATGTAAGTACATAGAACACTGGGGTAGGCATATGTGCCATTGTATTAGAACTATAATTGTTTACAAGGTCAATGGAGGAGTGTTAGTGACAAGATATGGACCTCCTTCAATTAGTATCCATTGAAATTGGAGAGGGAAAAACCAATACATAAAATGTAAATGTAATCTAAGAATATAAGGATTTAATTCTTGTAAAGTGAAGCAGTTTCATGAAGTCAATGATTGAAAAATATATAATACATCTCAAATGATAGGCATGGTAACCATATGTGTTGGAGATAAACATTAAGGTAGAAGGTTGTACCTACTATGAGGGAAATGAATATATGATGCAACTATTAATGCCAAAAACACCATGTAAGTACATAGAACACTAGGGTAGGCATATGTGCCATTGTAGCATCTAAGAGCACGAGCACATAATGATTATACATCCTAGGGATGAGATAAATCTAGATGTGTGATAACTATTAGTGTGAGGAGGTTATGGTGTCTCCAATGTGACTTTGAGCATTAACACATGGGCATGTTGCTCCTCAATGCAATATAATGATTATGACAATGTAAGCAGATTATGACCACATAAGACAAGCAATAAGCATGAGCACGTAAGATTAATTTAGGAACTAGGCAATGAATGGTAGGGCTCATAAATAGCCAAATGACATAAGCTTATGATCTAAGTATGGTAGAAGGATGTATGTATAGGCATTGATAAATCAAAGTGGCATAAAGACATCATAAGGTGTGGGACTAAGCATATAGTCATGAAAAACATACACAAACTAACATGGTAAAAAGCAAGCGTAAGGATGCATAACAATCATAAAAGTTAGGAAACATGGGAAAATAAAAAAATCAATGTGGTAAATATAAGTAAACATAAAGATAAGGTGTACAAGGCCAATAAAGAAGAAGCAAACAAGACAAGTCAAAAAGAAATGTCAGATGCACCCAAGTGGGGGATTTTAAAATATGAAACAAGATAATATAAGGTGATATAAGCATGGAAAGCAAAACAAACAAGGCTCTATCAAAAAGGCCAAAAGGTGCAAACCAACATGGAAAAGGAAAAATGCAAAATAGAAATATAAGTATATAGGCTGTGGATGCTCATGAATCACTAAACAAATTTGGGAGGATCCCTAAGAGAATCATCATCCCAACAAAATTCATCATATTTTTATTCATTAATCTTTGCTTCTTCTTTACTTGCCTTTTCAATTACATGTGTTTCTTCTTGATAATCCTTTATACTTGACACAATCACATTTTCCATGGGTGTTACATTAGGCATGTCCTTCCTAACCCACACTTCTTGTTTCTATACTTGTATTTGTGGAGGAATAGTTTTCATTTCATGCACCACACTAATTTTGGGCATGAAACTCTAGTTTTGCATCACTTTGTTTTCTACATTTGCTTCTTTCTTTTGTTCATAATTGACCATTTTTTATATTTATTTATGGGGCACTTTGTTCTTTGCATCTTTTTTTGTTTCTTATGTTCTTGTTGCGGAATTAAGTGTCTCTTATATGCATCATGAAGATCTATGCCAACCTTGCATGGGGGTTTCATTGGATTCTTTATGTAAGTATCCCAAGTGAAATGATTCTCTATAGTAGGATCATGCGAATCTCATAGAATCTTAACAACTTTTACTTCATGTGTTTTTTTATATGAATTGGTGCACAATAGAAGGTACTACTTTCAAATGTTATAGCCATGGTCCATTAAATATTTTGGTTGTTCTATTCGAAGCAAGAATGACATGGCAAGATTTGGATTTCTTTAGTCCAACTTTAAGTGGTAAGATGACAAGCCAAATTATTATGCCCATTTGAGACTCTCCTTCAAGATGGCATACAAATTATTGGTCGCATTGATAATAATATCTTGAACAACATGATCACGGGTTTATCATAAGATATACAATGAATGACCCATAATGGTTCTTTTGTGGTATCTCTTTATTAGAAAATGTGATAATAGGACTAGGAGGAGAAAAAGATGTATTTGTTTCAATAACTCCTACAAAATTGTATGCATGTGAAGTATCATTAGGCTCAACATGCATATCATCTACATTATCATCATGCATACCAATGTTGTCATGTGCTTCAATGCTTCTGTATGCTTCAAAAATGATTGGTGTAAATGCCTAATCATGAATTAGCAAGTGAAACTAAAGGATTTCCATTATTCTTGACACCTTCCACATGAATCATGTTATTATCTATAAGATATTGTACCTTACGTTTGAGAATCATACAAAATTGTGTGTTATGGCTTTTAACTTTATGAAAGTTGGAAATGCTTATTCCTTATGTCCTCTAATCAGTGGTTTATTGGGATCAAATG
Organism: Sequoiadendron giganteum; assembly: GCA_007115665.2. Lineage (NCBI taxonomy): Eukaryota > Viridiplantae > Streptophyta > Pinopsida > Cupressales > Cupressaceae > Sequoiadendron > Sequoiadendron giganteum. The sequence goes on along the minus strand of CM021105.1, from coordinate 409,232,112 downwards.
GATAAATTGGAGGAAGAGTAATCAAGTTATTACCCAATAATCTTTGCCAAGGATTATTGCAACTTAGTAAACTTCCTATTAGTGGTTTGTTTGAAGGAGAGTAGAAGTATTAGCTCCTTGGTGAACATTTTCCTTCACATCATTACCATTTGAAATGTTATTTGAGTTTTGATATTTTGAAGGATAAGATGATGCATTTTGATTTGATAATATCTACTTGAAATTTTTGTTGTTAATAATTTAGTATCAACAATTTTCACGTGTGCATACAAGTCCACGAAAAAAGCAAAGTTATTTAGATACAAATTATGTACATTTGGTTTAAGTAGTCCCTTAATAAAGATGTTTTTCAATTCAAAATCATGTAAGGGGCATAATCATCTAAGAACATAAGGACTAGTCATCTAAGAGCATAAGTATTGTAATCTTATAACATAGTCATTCATGTGCTCATTTTCACCTTGAGCACACTAAAATAGATCATAAGTAGGAACATAAAGGAATATACTCACTTTAACTGCTATATGATTAGGGAGAGGAAGTGAAAAGAACCACTCAATAATTTAATATTTTAAGGTCCATGTAAATAACTTAGTTAATAACTTATCCTCATGTAAAAATTCTACACATGTATCATAAAAAATCCCAAATGTGTATTTGGGCATCCTTGGCCATCATACATTGAAAATCATGGTGCCACAAAGCCCATATTGATATGGTATGTAAAAATCTCATATGATAATGGTGTATATCTTGTATCCTTGAAGCCCTCATTGTCTTATTCATCTGGTCTTGCATCTACTCTTTTTCCTACTTGATCTATCTTTTGCATGAGTGCATCTAGGTTAGATGAATGAAAGATAGATGTCAACAAGGGTTGGTACAAGTATGCATATAGTTGGTATGATTAATGAAAGAGTGATTGGATTGGAAAGAGGCATGGGTGAGGTTCAAGTAGAAATGATAGTATGGATGGGCCTTGATGGAGGTATGGAGTGAGAGATAAGTGGAGGAAGTGGGAATGTCACAAGTGAGAGGGGTAGTGGATATGGTAGGTTGGATAATGGTAAATGAAATAAGAATAAATGTGTGATACATAATGTGGGATGTGGGTATCTTGGGAGGTGTGTAGTTCAGAGAATGACCATTTAAAGGGATGAAATTGGATAAAGAAAGAACATTATATAGTGGAACACTAGTAGAGGTAGGAGAGTCACTATGGGATGGAAAATGGTAATGAAAGGGGCAACAGTGGGACATGGAATCATAGTAGAAGAGGGAGAGGAAGTAGATACACCCACTAAATGATAGATGAAGCAATCTTAGTACTCATTTATTGTAATACCTCTAGCCCTTGTGGCTTGTTGATAAATATGTTGTGGATCATGTTTTCTAGTTGTGGATGATCTCCTTCATAAGGCAATATAAAAAATTCATTAGAAAACTCTTGTTCAACTTGGGGCCCATGATCATAATCATCCCCATTGTTCTCAATATTAGCATATGAATAGATTTTAGTTTCACCAGGTTGGGAAAAAATGAAACCCTAATGAGATAGCCAAGGGTGGGTAGGGTGCACAAAAATTAATCTTGGAGGATTCAATAAATCAAGTATCTATCATAACACCTAGACTATCCTTATGAATTGATACAATTGTGGGGCTACTTCTTAGGTTTTCAATACATTAGAACACCTCCTAGATGCTCTACGGAACACAAAAATCCATATTTTATCTCCAACAAATGCTACATAGGCTCTACTAAAAATATAACACATTTCACAGATGCACAAACAATTTTGTCACAAACATGCGTCAACCAATTTTTTTCAATTTTGACTTGATTTGGTAAGGTCCAACATACCTCCTAGAGAAACCACAAAATATAGTTCATGAACAAACTCATCACATAATCTTGGATGTGATTCTACAATATTTAGATAAAACTATCAATGAGGCGAGTTGAAACCACAAGGCTTGCAACAAACCAAATCATCTACCTAGTCATTAGAGACATGCCAATAGTTGGATACACTACACAATTGCCAAGGGATGGGAAAGGAAAGAAAATATTGCACTTCTTAAGGAATCCATTCAACTTCCTTACAAACTTTTGACTTTTGACTCCATGACATGCTTCTTTGTACTATATATACAATACTTTGTAACATAGTTTAGATGTTCATAAGCACTCATACCACACACCTTTCTTAAGGGTATGCCTTGTATGGAATAAATGGTAGAATAATAATAGATTCCTTGTTTATTTTTTCATCACTCGATCTTGAATTATTTTATTTATTCAGTTGCTTTACATACACTATAACTTGACTAGATTCTCAATTAGAGAGTTATCCACTAAAATGAAACACTTAGGCTTCATATTAGTGCTATTAGATTGGATTTTTTATACATATTGCATGTGTAATTTTGCACATGGTTATAGTACCTAAGTTTTGACATAAAATTTGATGATTCATCATACTACTTTCCAGCATGTGTCAAGATGGCCAAACTAAAGAGGAGATACATGTGCCAATCAAGAGAAAGATTGAAAAATTCACTTATGGATTTTATTTATTTTGTTTAAATTATTTTTAGAGGTCCTCAAATGAGTGATTCCACTGAACCCTTCATCAAGTAGAGCCTTTGGTAGTCAAGTTCCCTCCAAATTTTAGGTAAACTTGAACATACCATTCTTCAAATGTAAGATTGATAAAAATTCTATATATGATTGGATTGAGCAAATTAAATCTTATTTTTTGATGAATGATATTTCCAATGAGGAAAAGATAAATATTTCCCTTCTAAAGTTTTTTTTCTTGTTAAGAAGTGGTAGTAAGCTCACACACTCTAGAAAAAGGAACAATTAGATGGAAAAATGGAACCAACCTAGGAGCAATTCTTAGAAAGTTTTAAGGATGATAAGTTTTTATCTAAAGATGTATATGTTGATTGTTACATATAATGGTCACAATTGCAACAACCATATGACCACTTTTTACGAGCTTATATTGATTCCTTTCATGAGCTATATGTCAAAGCAGGACATTTGAGTTTGAGCAACACAAAGTCCTCAAATATAACAAACTTCATAAAAATCTAGTCGAGACTGAGGTTGATCAAGATAAAAACAATGGGGGAAGCTTACCATTACATGACAAAAATTGAGGAGTTCAAGTAGAAGGGTAAGTGAGAATGAATCACCACACACAAAAACCACCACTATTAAATAATAAAAAAATGTCTAAGATTGGTAAGTGGTGTAACAAACACAATATTTTTAGTCATTCTAATGAGTGTTGTGCACAAAAGAAGGTGCTCACATTGGTTGAAGTTGAAGATGTTGATGTCAATCCCTTAGACAATATTATTGATACAAAACTCAATATTTGAGTTAACATTGCACAAACAACAATTTTCTTACCTAAGTAAGCTAAATTAGAGCAACTATTCTAATTGGAGACATGGATGGAAGGGAAAAATTTAGAATTCATGAGGATGGAAATGATATGAATAATCTAATCTCTTAAAAAATTATTAAGAGATTGAAGCTTCCAACCACACGTCATTTGTATCCTTACAAATTGGGGTGGATCATATCTTGCAACATCCAATGTGTAAATTTAACTCTAGTGCTGCTTTGCATATTCTATTCATCCATTTTAAGGAGAATTAGCTTTTTTTTGTAAAATACTCCATTGGCATCCATACATGCATAGTCATACATATAAGCACAATGCAAATATTTGTAGTACAACTATCAAAATAGGTGGCAAGAGATATACAATTATAAAATTAGATTCACACTCACAAAGTAAATCATAAACCCTAAAAAGAGAGCTACAATCAATATAATTGTATAAATAAGAATAAAAAACCTAGGAAGATATAGAGAATTATAATAAAATTAAAAATGACTAATTTGAAAGTCTAAAATAGTGAAACTAAAAACCCTAAGGTAAAATCCTAAGGGGCGTATGATCAAACAGGTTCACCAAAAATGCAAAAGAAATTATAATTTCCTTTGGGTTAATCTAGGATAATTAAATAAATGCATACAAATAAAACAAAAAATAACCTAAATTAAACAAGTGGTAGCTTGGTACAATAAATCAAAATATTTGAAATACTTATTTAGAAAATTAATTACGAAGGAAGAGTGTATTTGGACCTTGATACAATTAAGGGTATGATTATTGGTATCTTGGTAAATCAATTCTTCTTAGTCTTGGAAAATGATAACCTTGAAGTGTAGACTATCCTTGAATTTTGTATAGACTTGGAAATCTATGTTGGTCAATCTCACAACTCTAAGTCAATTTTATACATGGATTTAATTTGTGATCAACATATCTAATTTGGTGTACTATACAATTTTTTTCTTTCATTCATCAAATTCTTTGCTCTCCATTGATCATCAAGGACTAGAAGTATTTAAAAGTACCTTGGGAAGATTACTAGATCGCTAGGGTCAAGTTCTCCTAGGTCACCCCCTTGAAAGAGTGGATTCAAGTTGTGAAATGATCAATAAAACATTGAAAAGTATGTATGTGATCTATATGACATTTTTGATGAATGTATTGATTATTTTAAAAGTTTCAAATAAAATTATTCATTCTAAATGCCCCTTGAAGGCTTGGGATTTCAAATTTTCATTAGATGATAGATTTTTGATGTAGGAGCATGCGTGTCGTGTCCATGAGTAATTTTTTGACACCAAAAATAAAATAAAGGATGGTTGAAAATATTTTGGTTGTGTTTAGATTTTTGAATAAATGGCATAAGGGACAAGTTATAGCAGCATAAGAATCATTCCACCTAACTTGAATAGTAGCAAAAAATGTAGTTGCATCTTCCACACCAAAAATAAAAATTACAATTGGCAATGATGGCAAATGATGGTATCTACCATATTGACACTTTCCAATGTATTTTTATAGATCAACTAATTTTACACTTCCAACCTATCAAAATGGGTTGTATATTTTGAGGGGGAATTTGGGAAAAAGTAAATCTTATTTTAAATGGCCCAACAAGAGGTCAAATTAATTTGGAAGGTGAATGGTCATAGTTTACTATTGGGAATCCTTTCTTCAATCATCCATGTGGTATTAGAACCAAGAAAATAAATCCAAACATTTTCTTGAGAGCGAGGCATGCACAAAAAGTGGGAAGGTTGTCATGGGGGAAAAATCATGCCCAAAAATATAGAGCTAGAAATAAACAACAAAGAAAGAAGGAAAATGCCTAGGGGAGGTGCATGGAAAAATGACGGGTTATTTTAGAATAAGGAAAATATTGGAAAACCAATGAGAAAGATTAGAAGTCAAGGGGGAAAAAGGAAAAATAGGTTTTTGGTTTATTTTTTCCACTAACCTAAGTATGTAGATTAGGCCAAGGAGAAATATAATGACATTAAATATTGGTATGGTTCATTTTTTGAATGTCTTAGAGAATGTGGAAACTAAATCAAGAATGTTTTATCCATCATGGGTGTAGATTGTTTCATTTGTCAAATTTTCTTTGTGTAATCATTTTAGTCTCCTTTTAGCTTGTTGTAAGCCTTGAGGATATATATTAGTTAATTTAATGAAAGTTGCAGATTTTTTCTTCCACTTGGATTTTATGTTGTTGCTAATGTGTATGGCTAATAGGCTTAGGTAGTTGTGTAGTTGACCCCCTACCTCAATTACACCAGTAATGCTCAAATGAATATTTTTAAATAATGACATAGAAAATCATCACACAAACATGTAACAAGTTGGCTCCCAATGGCTATGAAAAATGATGAAGGTTCACAATTTGAGGTTTTTAAAATTTGAGTTTTGGGTTAGATTTGCACCATTTGGGTTCAATACAAAAATATTTGGGACATGGATGTGGAATATAGATTCCAGGGATGATTTACAAGAATTTGGTTCCATAAATAATCTTATGTCACCACAAGCAATAAAAGGTTATATTTTCTTTTTTGGTAGAAGGTTGTTTGTCAACATGCATCCTTAGAGGGCTACTATAGGATGTTATAGATAGGTCCTAAGAAAATATGGGTACAAAATGGGTTTCTACCATCAACTTATGACCTACAATAAGTGTTATTTAAATTTTTGTAGGTATTTAATAGTGAGATACAACATTATTTATACTACTGCAACTATTATTTACCGTGTTACATGTATATGGAAGGTTATTTTATGATTTTGGAGACTACTACAAGCATATGAAACCTACTAGATGTATGATACAAGATTCTACAAGTTCTATTTAGACTAATATAGGTGTTGTGATAACATGTTATATGCCTTTGGGTGAGAAGTCATTAGTCAGATTGATTGGTCATGTAATTATCATTACTTTCAAAAATATAATTGATGGTATATGGATGTTCAAAATTCTCTTGCAACATGTTGGTGACTATTATTTCCATATGTTGACTATTTTGTCTTCCTAAAGAGTCACACATTTTTATTTCCTATTTCTAATAAGGATGGGTCAACATAATAATTATGATTATACATTTAGTCATTTTCTTCTATTTGCGACTTCTCACATTCCTTTGATGTGATAACTAATCATTTTATTTTGTGGTATATTTTCTCATATCTGAATTTTCTAGTAGCTATAGAAGTTGGAAGGTGGTTTTTGGAGTCCAAGATGCAACTTGGATCATGGGAGAGTTATTATTTGTAACTAAATATTATTTTGCAACCATCCAATTTCTTAATTAGTGATTAGAGATATAATTGCAGGGGAGGTTTTGATTACTAAGAGAATTTGTAACACACAAGGTTGGACAAATGCATCAAGGAATATTATAGGAGAGGAAAAAATAAGGTTGATGAGAAAGAGAGAGACTATAAGAGAATAATACAGACTATTCATTTTGTACTTCATCCATCCAAACCATAAACTATTGTTTGACTTAATTATGAGTGTGTAGCCACTTCATTTATCCTCTCAAAATGTTTGTAAGTATTTTTTAAATGTTTATTTATCTAGATTAATAAAAATAAAGATAATCTAGTGGTCTCAATTGATTTATGTGTTTGTTGAGAGAGTAGGTTGCTAGGCTTAGGTAGTTTTTTGCTAGATCCACTTAACTAGATTGCACCAATTGGCATTAGAGAAATGTTGATATTTTTCAAGAATCTCTAGAATAATTATTTTATGTGTGTGTGAATCCTACAATTGGGTAAAAGCACAAAACTGTGTCACACTTTATAAAGGAATCGACCAACAAAAAAAAATTTGAACTTCGACCACATAAAAGTGGTCTTTATGTTTTGAATTTCAAAATGATGTAAAATAATGAAATGTAGAAATTTTGATGAAGTTTATTCCTATAATTTTTCATATTTAAAAAAAATTGTTTTCATTATTTTTAATCAATTTAAGAACAAATTTTGGAATGCTAAAAATTTCAAAAAAAGGTGATGTTCACAGTACGTCAAGAAAGAAATTGAAAAAAATTCTTTTTTTTCGTGAAATTTTTTCTCCAAAGAGTTAACTTCAATATCTAGTGCATGAAAAAAAAGAAAATCAAATTTTGATGTATATTTTTCTCGTAATAACGTTTTAAATTTAAACTTGTCATAATTTGATAGTTTTCATGGGACGTCAAATATTGTCTATTTTTTAAATCATTTTCAAACAAATTATACCCTTTTGAAGAGGACTCTCTCCTCTAGTGCACCATATATTTTTTAAATTTTTTTAATATGTTTTACTATTTTTTAAAAATTTCTAATCAACCTCTTTTTTAACTTTAACAACCTACTTGCATTATTTTAAAAATAATATATATATATATATATATATAGACTGTAGGAATTAGTCAGGTATCTATCCCCCTATAAACTACAGTGCACCTGGTAAACTTTTTTCACGTGGTCGTCGGCGTTGGCGCGACACACCCTCTAGTACCATAGGTTTGGGGGGAGACTAGACCTCGTGACCTCTTACCTAAAACATGATGCTTTAGCCAACTGAGCTAGGCCCCCCGCCCTAAAAATATAATATATTAAAACTAATCAAAATATTAAAAAAATTACATATTTAGATTCACCACTCTAAGCTCTACAAAAGGGTATATTTTTTTTAAAACATCATTCTGATTGAAGAAATACTTAATTGAAGTTGAAAGTTTCAGAAAATTCTAAAAAAATCTGAGCTGGCTACCAACTAGGATGCAACATAGACAGTTTCAATAGAAAGGGTTTCGATCGAAACCCTTTCTATAGAAACCCCGCACATAAAATAAGCCAATTTCAAAGCGAAAAAGGGAAAAATTTATTTATTTTTGGATTCGATTGAAACCTATTCGGCCGAAAGCCTATGTGCCACATATAGGCCACGTGGTTTTGATCGAAACCTAGTCGGCTGAAACATTTTCAGTCGAAAATGTTTCACTCGAAACTATTTATTTGGCCAAAAGTGTGACACAGATTTGTGCTTTTACCCAATTGCATAATTTAATGAGAAGACATGGAACATGGAGGATGACTGAGAGTGCAATGCACCAAGCCAATACACCTAGGACAAAACTTGGTGAAATAATATTTTTTAAAACAACACTGAGGATGTGATAATGACATGTCACACTTGCACAATGACATGTACACAAGTGCCATTTGATACACAATGATACAAGGAAAACAACAAAAATAACCTCACCATTGCATAAGCAAGGCGACATCAACATAAGACTAAATAATTGTGGGCTTAAACCTCCATGAGGAACCTACAAGAGGGGAGACAACACCCAAATGATGATCAAGTACTAACCCATGATATTTTTATCTTCTAACATGACACATGGGTAGGATAAGGGAATAATTAACCTACAATCCACACCAAGACACACTAAGAAATCTTACAACACCCACAAAAAACCTACAAAAATGGTGGAACAACTGGGAGTTAGCACCACTTGACTAGAAAAAATAACCATCTATTTTTAAACAAGGAGTAGGATGAAGGTGCATTCACCTCCAATCCACTCGAAAAGAACCTTAAGTGACACCTAAAAACTACATATATCCTTCACAAGATATTTCCTAACTAGGAGGTACAAACTCTCCACTAATTGGAGTGATGACGAGTCACACCTAGGTAGGAAAGGAGATACCATAAAAATTGATATATGATACTCATCAATGAAATGAAAACCTCAGAGACTCTCAAGGCCAAGGAGACCAAATTTTGTACAAAAAATTTCTCTGAGAAATGATCGAAAGACCAAGTAAATGAAAAAAACAATGAAAATAGGGCACCAAAGGACACTAGTGCCTAGATGGGACACTGATGCTGAAATAAGACACTAGTGTAAGTGTTAAAGTGTCCAAGTTTGGCAATGGAGTCCTAGTCTAGTGTTGAAGTCCTTAAATGGCGTTAGAGTCCTTGTCAAAAATAACAGTCCTTCCCAGGCGTTGTAGTATTGCTCTATTGATGGAGTCCTAGCTAGTGAGAAAGCCTAAGCTAGAATTTGGTCCCTAGGACATGCCAAACACTCAAGGAATACAAGGAAGCAACCTTAATGAAAGATGAACTTTGAAAGATGAATATTCTTGAGGAACTAAGAAGCTCCTAAACACTTGTTCCCATCTCACACAAGGCCACAAGGAGAACACTCACAAGGGTTCGGGAGACCACAAGGGACTCCAACACAATGCTAATTATTTCATGTGGATTGACACTTTAGATAAATTTATTCATTAAGATAATCTTCATAAAAAAGGGGTTGTCGATCCAAACATATATACTATTTTCCTTCAAGATTAAGTATCTAGTAGACATCTTTTACTTTTCCTCTTTGTCACTTGTTTTCACCATTTATGGTGTGATTTGTTGGGAATTTGATGGAATAATTTTGGTTCTATCTAAGAATCTCTTTTGAATCAACTGTAACCTTCTTTGAAGCTAAAATCCCTTAATATTTTGTCTGGTATTGGTCTTGGTTTTATTTTTTATAATATTTGGTGGGAAAAAAATTAGATGATTTTTAATGGTATAATAAATTATATCAATCAAGTTTGGGGTAGAATAATGACCAATTTAAAATACACCTATCAAGTTTGGATTTATGATTAACAACTAATTTCCTGGTGGGAATTCAAAGTTCTAATGAGAATTTATATTTGTGTAGCTTATCCCTCTTTTTTCTCTTCCAATAACAACCCTCAAAATTATCAACTTACTCAATGGGAATGTCCTCCTCCAAGCTTGGCTAAAATTATTGTTGATGGTGCTTCAAAAGATAATACAAGGTGTTTTGTGTCATCATAATGGTATAGTCGAGTATTAGTTTGTAGGTAGTCTTAGTGTTGGCTCTAATAATTTTGTGGAGACAATGGTCATTCACCAATATATTTTACATGAGAGGAAAAGTTGTCTCAATGATAATATTCTTGAATCTTACTCCAAAATCTTGGTTGATAATTCAATAGAAACTCATCTCACTTCAAATAGTGATAGATGAATGCATGTAAGAAATACATCAACATCCTCATTCATCTAAATATTGTTAAGTGGAACCATATTATAAGTGAAGGACATCAAGCTACTAAGTGATTGGCTAAATCATCTTCTAGTCAAAATTACATTAAGGTTGATACTATAAATAACTAGGATTAGCCTATCTTTGATACAAGAAAACACTTTAGTGATCTTGTGAATTTATAATGCCTCTTTCGATTCATCATTCTTGATGCTATCTTTCTTGATGGTGTGAAAATTATTTTGGTGTTATTCATGATTATTCCACCACGCTTAATTTTATTGCTGGTCTAATTTTTTAAACATAAGGAAACACATTATTTTTATACTCAAAGCAATATTCAAGGGATCAATACTTAGTCATGTCTGTAGGTTTTGGAATTTTCCTTCTCTCTTGTCGATTTCTTATTTTTAGTCCATCTAAACTTTTATGATTCTCTATAATTAGTATGCCACAAGTCTTTTTAATATAGGTAGACCTACTTTTTAATCAATTATTTATTAATATTTTTTCCTTTATGTTAAAAATGTAAACATGTAAAAATGACCTAACACTTATCGCACATCCTAAATGACATTTCCTCATCATCGACATCATTATCACTAAATATCACTGCATTTCACATCAATTTCATTAAAAACCCTAATTTTCTCTATTAATTGAATAATAATGCATTATTTAATTAATTTACTTTTTCATCATTTTTGACTAATTAAATAAAATCCATTTATTTAATAAAGTCATAATCTAACTTTATTCCTCTTGATTAATTAAATAACATCAATTATTTAATTATTTTGATAATTCACTTTATTCCCCTAAGTCAATTAAATTATTAAAATATAATAATTTAATTAAATCACTTTCCCCTAAACTTGAATTATTAAATAAATTATTCAAAACATCATCCAAAAGCTCAAATCAAATAAATACAACTTTGTGAAATTCAAACATGATTTGCACATTCAACTCAAAAGGATTAATTAATAAAATCAATTAATTAATTATCTTCACCCACTTTTATGTTCAAGCAAATTACGATCCCCTGATTGCTCACTCTGATTGGTTGACTGATCCATCTATTTCTGTCTGATTCATCTATTTCTTCAATCCCACTAAATACTCAAATTGATTTCTTCAATCCCAGTGAATACTCAAATTGATTTTTGAACAATCACACTGATTACGTAATCAAAATACACTGATTATTCCCATCTAATTCCTATCAACGATTTTGAACTCTTCATTAGGATATTCTACTACACGATCTTGAGCGTTCATTTCAAAACACAAATTCTATATAACAACCATCTTCTTCCTCAAAAACGATAAGAGAATCAACATATTTTGCACAACGAAGTAATGCCAAAATCACAATCGATCTTTTGACAAACTTCACACACATCTTCGATCAACGACATTGCACAACTTTGAAGCTTTTGCTACGCACAAATGGAGGCTTCACATTGATACAATGAATAATCCAACATCTTTGTGAACACACTTTGACATGGGATGGTAAAGCTATATTGTATTGAATTCATTGTTATTGTTTTGTTTCAATTGCTTTTGTGAATTCATTGTTCTTCATAGTTTCATTTCGTGAGTAATGGGTATGAATCTTAGCTTTTGTTTGGATTAGATTAGTTTCAATTCAAACATGTATTGATCTCTTATAATGCATATCGATTTCCCCCTTACACAAAAAATGTCATAAATCTCATTATAAGATTACATTAAGCCCACTTTCTTTTTTCTAGGCCCTCCATGAGTGAACTAAATGCACCATCATTTCCTATCTTGAGGAAGATTCTTCATAACACCCTATATTTGACTTCCTTTTGTAACCTTCCTTATTCAATTTCATTACAATAACATCTCGCATCATTTGAAGAGTAACAATAATAAATTATATCCCTCGAATCCTCATGAACATTTAATTTACATATTCCAAGAAATTTGCAAACCAATATTATACATTAGAATTACAATTGAATATTACACTATCCTAGCATTATTACACTTGATATTATATAGTTTAATTCCATAAACAAGAAATGTGAAATGAATTGAGTACAACATACAGTTACCGTGGCCTCCCTGCACCAAGAGAAATTTGTGTGCTTAATAGTTTTGTAAGAGATTTTTTTACATTATCTCAAGTGTTAACATTCTAAATAATAACCTTAGGACTCTCCAACATATTTCAAACAAATTTATACTAAACATCAACATTCTTTGTACAAGATTGGTATGTGTGATGTGGAAAAAGAGATCATAGATATCAATTAGATCAACCCAGATCAATGTTTCTTCGCACCAACATTAGAACCCAAGTCAACAAGATTGTCCAGATTGACTAACAACCTAGAAGGAGAGCCAATCTACCCTAGAATCGATTCTTTTATTGCTTTGGAAATTTATTGAATTTAATGTGAATTTATTGACCTAATTAGCTATAAAACCTAATCTAAAAACAATAAATTATTCACACAGACAAAACTAAAAATTGACGAAACAAAAGTAGATCTGAGAAGGGAAAATATTTGTGCACATGTCATAAATTTTTTGGGTTGAATTGACTTGTCAAGGGTGGGGGCACCCTTAGTTGGGAAGTGGGATTCCGAATCTACAAAATTTTGAGTTGTAGGACTTTATTTCTAAGTTTTTTGAGTCTTAATTACATGTCCTCATAATAGAATAAGCCTCTTCCTATTTTATAGGAATTGATTGAAATTTGTAAAGTGTGAGTCCAAGTTGTTTGCAATAGTTAGAATTAATATCCATGTATTGCAAAGATTTGTATATAGAAGGTAACAATAATTTTTCCAACAATGGTATCTTTCTCTTTTGAATAGCAATTACAAATAATATTTTATTAGAAAGCATCAAGTTAATGATTGGTTGATTAATAATTATGCGATTTAAAAGAGTGTAATTACCCCAAGCAAGGGCCCTTTTGAGGTATGTTGTACTCTATTGTTAGACTTAGTAACCAATTCTTTCAATATTTTGCATTAAGATGTTAATTAGTTACCCAATTAAGTTATAATTGTCACTCGTAGCCATTACTGATCAATATTCATTATAAAATATGTAACTATAACATTTACCAATAACATCAACCTGTAGCAATAACTTGTAGTATGATTTCTTCATGTTTCCTTAATGTGAATCTATTTTCAGTTCAATGCATTTATTTGCTATACTCAACTTCCCAAGGAATTCCCAAAACTCCTCAACCATACATACAGTACCAATATCATCTTAGAAACACTTCCCTAGTTTGACAGTTAAATGTAACCTCTTATGAGTGATGATAGCTTGATAAGGGATAATTTAGTCCATTGACTACAAGTGCATGACATAGTTTCTCGATATTATTAGTTGATAAGAGAGAGCATACAAATGTTCCCTAAGTCGATATATGAGATGATATCATACTTAGGTGTGATCTAGGAGGGTAGGGAGATTCATTTAAACTCGACCCTCATGTCTTTGGCTTGCTTACATATTTGACCTATAGGACAAGGAAGTTCTACAATTATCTAATTGTGCAATTAGGGCTTGATGTCAATTGCATTCATTTTAATCTAGGGTTATGTTCAATTTCCATTAATTTACTTGACAAAATGTAAATTGATCACCTTTTTTACATTCAATTGAAATGAAATTACACAAAATTGCTTTAGAATACTTTAATTTATCTTAGGGTATCATGTTTTGTGTACCTGGCTATGTCAAGAAGATCAAACATTTGTGATTGCAATTCACATTGCACCACACACCAATATTCTTCCTTAGTAAAATATGATAGAACTATTCCGCAACTTGTCCACAAAATTTTTATATGCACTTCTTCGTTGAGTCACTTCAGGTTTCTTTTTTGCTTTGAATTTCACTTTAGCAATGATAAAACATTGTAAATACACTTTAAGTTGTAAAAATTCACAAAAATGAAGTGCATTCAATGCAGGAGAATAGTGGGTGAGCAATAAATGTAATGGTGAGAGAATATGTTTGTGAGGTTTCAAATGTTTATCAGTCTTTTACTTTTTGATTATTCAAATAAATTAGGTTAAAATGAGATAGATTTTTTTGGCAAAACATTTAATTTTACCCTTTTATCCACATACATTCAATTTTTTGAAAATAAACGATCACTTGGCTTTAAAATTGTTCAGTTCAGTAGGAAGTCATTTTCTCACAAACTTGAAATTTTGATTTGTTACCACCTTGCGAGAAGATGCAAGCGAATCAATTATATTAGGCTTTAATATCAGGTTCAAACGAGTTAGCCTAATGGTGACATCATGATGATGTGGATAGGTATGGGTTTTTTGGAGAGAACCAAAAAATTATGATCAAAATGGTGCAGTTCAGTTGGAGGTGAATTCTTCGTAAGGTGACGTCAGAATGATGTCTTTATTGTACTTTGCGCAGATAATTCTAAATGAAATTGAAATTTGAACACTCGTTAAATGAGCAGGTTTAGTAAGGTTTCGAACTTCAACAATACTTAAATCAAGTTTCAGAATTAACATTTTTTTTTGGGGGAAAGTCAAGTGAATTGGAAAGTTAACATCAAAAGTTTGATTTAGGTTGAGGTTGGATTTCTGTAGAATATTAAATTTGCTTTATAAATGGTTTGGGTGCGAGAAATTTTAAGTGAATCGAAAATTTATTATTCAATTGTATTTGGTTCACTAGCAACTTAAAGTTTCGACATAATGTATTTTACGAAAAACTCCAACTAAACTCGTCATCTAGGACTTGGTTATGTTACTGACTTTGAGTTGGTAAGGATAGTGAAATTTGCAAGAAAATAACTTGCTTGTTCTAATGAATTTTGACTAACTTCAAGGGGAACCTTGGCTAATTTTTCATGCTTTATCTATTCATGGTGGAATTTTGGTCATATGAAAAACCAATTTTGAGGAATTTAAAAAAAATTGGGACTTGTTGAAATTGCAAGGCGAGGAAAAGAAAAGCAAAAGAAAGGGGGTCCTTGTTTTGCTCAAATAAAAATGGAGCATGTTGTGATGACACACAACAAACTTGAAATCAAAGAATCAAGAGGAGAATCATCAACCTCTATATGATGGCTAGGAGGGGAAGGAGGTGAATCCTTATTATTACTCACATCATCTAAAGTAGAGGAAGAAGACTCTTGAACATCAAGAATCTTCCTAAGAGGATTTGAATCCTCAAAAGATTTGTCATCAAGCCTAGGTGACTCCAATGTGACTAGGAAGGAGGGTGAGAAGTGTCAAGAATGAAGCTCAAATATCCCTCCTCAAATTGAACACTCCTCAATAAATAGGTCATGGGTGGTAGGGTGGATCAATTGATAACTCTTAACACTATTTGGATAACCTACAAATATACAAGGCTTACTTTGTGGATCCA
Source organism: Sequoiadendron giganteum (assembly GCA_007115665.2). Classification (NCBI taxonomy): domain Eukaryota; kingdom Viridiplantae; phylum Streptophyta; class Pinopsida; order Cupressales; family Cupressaceae; genus Sequoiadendron; species Sequoiadendron giganteum. The sequence continues at coordinate 409,216,206 of CM021105.1, read as the reverse complement.
TTACCTTTCATTCTTTGTAGGAATGTGAGCCCATCAAGGAGAACCAAAAACTTTGAAGTGGTCAATTGTTGGTTTTCGACCACTCCAAGCTTTGAAAGGAATGACTCTCTTCAATGATGAGGTATGTGGTAATGAAACTAACATACATAGTTTATGGCTCCCATCCAATACCAAGGTGCAAATAACATAGAATAAACTATGCAGTTCACCATTTTCTTCAAAGACTTGTTCTTTCATTCTAGAACACAATTTTGTTGAGGTTGGTAATTGTGCACTATAAATCCCCTATGTAGATTCAAAATGATGATTGGCATACTCACCATCATTGTCTACACTCAAAATCTTGATGGTTTTCCTAATTATTTATCTCTAAAGGTTTTGAAGTCTTATAAGTGTTCAAAGACCTTAGACTTTTGCTTGCGAAAGTACACCCAGGTAAACTTGGAAAAGTCATCAATGAATGAAAAGACATATTTGGCCTAGAAATCACACAACCAAGTCACCGTGAGCTAACTCTAGTATCTATGAATCTCTCCATGTCTTACCTTTGTTAAACTTCTCTTTGAGTTTCTTACCAAGAATGCAACCTTAGCAAACACAATTAGAAAAAATAAACAAAAGGAAACAATATAACCATACTCTAGTGGTAGGTAAGATTGTCAACTTGAATAAGTATTGGTAGGTAAGATTGTCAAACCACTCATGCCATAACTTACATCATTGGAATGAGTCAGTAGCACATATGAAGGAAGATCAAAACAAAGTGAGAAAAGAGAGCCTAGACTGATGATCCACTATTCCCATTGAAATTGTAAAATTGTTGTGCATCTCATTGATAAACATCGAGTCAAGAGTGAATTCAACCCGCTTGCCTAAACCCATGTGAGTGATATGATAGATATATAGGAGATTAGTTGATGATGAGGGAACACAAAGAACATCTTGTAATGTGTCATCCCCCACATCAACATGCCCACACTCCCACACACCTAAATAAGAGTGTCATCCCCCCATCAAAATAGTTGGCATAAAACAAGGCTTCAAAGATTGAACTCATCTTTTGATGAGGCCATCAATTGGTTGGTCGGGAAGCAACGACTTCCCCCTTTTTTACCCCTTCTTGTTATCTTTTGCCTTTGTAGATCCCTCATGTGAACTCTATTTTACTAACTCAGTAACACAAATGTTTTTGATTGAGGAAAAAACAAGTTTTGAAGGGACCCGAAACCCTTTACAATAAAAAAAAAGGCTGCAAAAAGAACAACATGGAGCCAGCCAAAAGCCAACCCTCAAACAAGACCATCAAGATTTACATTTAGAACTGCTCTTGTGGGAGTGGAGAGTCATATCAAAAGAAGGCTGTAATGGACACCCCTGAATGCCCAAAAGACTAAACCAACTGCTGAAAGGAATTTTGACAAATAGTTTGCATCCAACTTATTTCTCCATTTAATGTTTAATTCCCTTATGACTTCTAGAAATGAGACATTTGTTTGTTTGTTTTATGTTTTGGCATAAACTTGAAAACACACAACATGAACAAGAAGGAAACTACAATAATATGCAATCTGGAAACTGACTACTGTTGGTAAAATATTATTTCAATAAGAAGCAAATACATGGCAAGTTATCAACTCACGAATTTCTACAGCATTATAATGTTTCATCAAATGTTTACAAAATCTGCTGCTACAGTGGCATGAATAGTACCTGTGAATAGTGCTATGAATAGTGTCTCGATACAATAGCGTGAATAGTGTCGTGCTACAGTAACATGAATAGTGCTGCGCTACAGTATTGTTATAATCTGCCCTCAAACGGTTCAATATCTTCTTGAAATCATTCCCTCAAAGTGACATAAGCACCAGACAAGTAGAGAGGAAGATAAGAACGAAACCCCCAATCTACCTGTAGCTGAAAATGCACCCAATCCGCCTGTTAATGGAGCTGATAGCAATAGATTCCAAAGGCCAAATCCCAAGGGAATGACGTCTAGAATGTCACAAGAGAGGATAGACGTCCTCTAATGCCAAGAACGGATCTGCAACTCACACACCAAATTCTTCTCATATTCAACATATGTAATGAAGCCATAAATGCTTCCTTTTATTCTATTTCCAAGGGTCGACTCAACTCTCATGGGCAATGTGGGCTAAAAGATGTGCAATATAAAACATATATTAAAATATCCCCTTATGTCTCCCTTGGGTACACATCGCCATAAAATAAATATTAAAGTAACACTTTAATATTTTACAATTAAATTAAATGTTACTTTAATAAAACTTCAGGCATTAAAATGTATTAGCAATCGGACTCCGAATAATGCGAGTGATAGCTCGTCAGAAAGCTCTCACCGAGGAGTATCAAATCCAATCACCAAAATTGGTCTCCACTGTGTCCTGCTGACTTACTAAAAATAGTAAGTATACCTGAAACTGAGTAAATCAACTTCGTTTTGGCCCAAACTGGAAATGACTAGGCCAAAACACTCTAGGATCCCCTTAAACCCTTCGTTAGCCCTCGGGACCATGTAGAACAAGGCTAACGCACACACACTTGGTCAACTGCTAAAGTGGGGACATTACAAAGGCCGAGAGAATTTAGTTTTTTTGCCCTTAACAGTTATCCAGCCTTCTTCCACTTGCACTGCCATATCATGCCAAGTCAGCTCACAAAGTTCCTGAGATTTGTCTGCAACCACTGTCTCGAAGAATTCATTATTATTCTTTCGTGCAGGCAAAGACTTATCGGAAAGGCCACCGGGAGTGATAGTCAGAACCCTATCACCAGAAGTAGCCACCGAAGACCCAATCTCTCGCTCTTTAGGGGTTACAACCTGAAAATCATGTTCAGCTTCAACATCCTTATCATTTGAGACATCTCGAGGGAATACCTCAACACCTTGAGATTCAGACGCAACCACCTCTGAAAAACTCCTGTGTTGTTCAAATTACTTCTTAGTAACACTAATGTTATTTTCTCCTAGATTGTTGTTAAGTGATCTACCTATTTCTTTAAACACTTATGTTCATCATGACTGATTTTTTTACAATAGACACACTTGACCTTATCTTTCTTAGGCTTATCACCTTTCTCAAAAGTATTTGAAGTTTCTTTTGAAATAGCAAGTTTTTAAATAATTTACTCCTTGTTATGCTTGTTTTTCAATTCCTTATCCTTATTGTCATATCCTTTTTTTTATGTTGTGTCTTGGTTGGCAACTAGGGCATGCGACAATCAATTTGAGAGTGCTCATCTAGATGAACTTATCTTGTTTCCTAGTAAGAGAGATGGTAAAGTCATCTAGAGATGGCATAGCGAATTGAGTTCCTAGAGCACTCTTAGGGGCATAAAAGGTAGAAACAAAGACTAAATAGTTAGAACCAAGCTTTGAGAGAATACTAAGGACCAATTGTTTATCTTTTTTTTTACAATATTTTAGTTACATCTGTAGTTATTTGAGCTTGTTGAAGAAATCCCAAATAGAAGTTGTATGGGCTTAAACTAATGAATTCATTCTCCAATTGATGGTCTCTCACAAAATCTTGAGTCAAACAAAGAGACCAATTTAGTCCAAATATTATTTAGAGAATTCAAGGGTTCAATATGAAAGAGAAAATCAAGAGATCCAAACAAACACAATTTTTCGTACACATCACATCTATTATACCATTTGAGTTTTTCTATAAGCGATGTTGGTTCAAGTTCTTTCCCCATAGTGATTCTATGTGAACCCATAGTTAGATATATTTCTATTTGAGATTTCCTCTCATAGTAGTTAAATGGTGTAAAATGAGGAAGTGAACTCTAATCCATGATGTAGAAAACTTTGAATGCAAAAAAAAGATTGTGGAAAAGAGATAATACAAGTACACCCCACTATTACTAGTTACTAAAATGACTACCCGAAAAGAATACTATTTGACACTTAATTTTAGTACAATTACAATGCAACTTTTCAGATTTATTCAAGTTTTACAAAGCCCAAAAGCGACCAAAATGTTGAAAGTAATAGGCGCTTAGGATATGAACTCAAAAATTACACCATTGTGTAGAGCATAGAAAATACCTTTAAAAAATAAAAATAAAACCCCAAAAGGGAGCTTATTTTGTAAAAGTCACAAGCAATTGAAGTTTCAAATACCGTGTCTAAACAACAAAATGTCTAAGACAACTAAAATCTAAAAAATGGGAGTGTCAAATCAAGAAAGTACTTGCACCACTATGAAAAGTGTGAAATTCTACCCCTAACTAAAAAGAAAACTATGGAAAAAGCCTTTGTATGACTAAAAATGAGTCTCTTGAAGTTCACCTATTAAACTATAACTATTCAATGGAATGGGTAAATTTTGGTGGTAGTTTGGTGGCATCATTGAATGAGGTGGCACAAAGGTAGTAATAGGACAATTGAGGGGTGGCCTTGAGGGTTGGGCCTCTCAAGCAACAAGTTGGCTAAGTTGCTAGTGGTGGTGGCACATGAGTTGGTGGTTAGTGACTACTAGGTGACTAGGTAGCTACTTTGCTAAGCTACTCCTAGTTATCCTTGCAATTAGTTGCTAACCAACAATAATTAGTTGATCATTGTGTGGTTTAAACCTAAAAAAAAAAACAAATCCATACAACACAAACATAAGATTAACTATGCAAAAAAATTGCCCCAAACACCCCCAAGTCTAAAAATGGACAAATTTTATATGAAAATGGAGGTTTTCAATCCTTTTAGATGCAATGGCAAGGTCTACTAGGCCCAAAAATGTTCTAAAAATTAGTTGGTAACCTAAAGCCATAAACAAATTCCTATTTACAAACATGTTTCTTGATCTCTGATTTTGATGAAATGAAAGTCAATCTTTACTTTATTGAACGTTTTGGATGCTATACAATAGCCAAAAATGCTATCAAAATTACCAAAAAACTACAATAACTTAGACTTCAGGAAGAAAAAAGTGTAAACCATAGAGATTGGATTTTTACTATCAAACTGTTATGATTCTCTAAATCATCCAAGGATGCAAGAGAAGAGCATAATGGATATGAGGAAAATTTATATACAGGATAAAAAAGCACTTGATTCTAAAATAAACTATCCTAGCACCACAACTCTAATAATATGTTAAAATTTTGCATAAACAAAAATTATGCCCAAAAATTAGTGCAAGTGGTAGATATTATTAAATTGTTATATATAAATGATTAATAAAATCAAACTAGTATAACAAAATACGAGAGAACTGGGAAAGCTTACAATAGCTTCTTTAATGTCAAATAAATGGAAAGAAAGAGTTACACTATAGTATCAAATGAATATCAAGAACTATAAAGGCATGCCAATCATGGGTGGGGAAGGGAGGATGTCTAGTATTAGACAACATAAATAGCATAAATGCCAAAGGAAGAGGCGGAGAATGTTTATAGATCAAGAGTTACAAAAATAACCAAAGAAATATAGGATAGTGAATGTCAAATTAGAGGAAGACTAGAAGTGTTCGACCACATGATTTAGTCCTACAATGGTATATCAATATATGTACAATATGGGAGATCTTTAGATTGCCTCATGAGTAGGTCGGTTTTTTTTCTTATCCCAAAAGTTAAATGGGAAAGCATTTGAGGGGTTGGGCAATCAACATTACCAAAATATATTTTTTGCTTCAATTTTTGGTTTGTGTATGTTATAACCAAATCAAAATCTCCAAATCATAAGAACTGAGCTAAGAAAAAATCCATATCCATGCTTTGTGCAAAGCATAGTGGGAGAAAGCTTAATAACCTTTTACTTAGCTTAATTGTTTTGAACTTATGAGAGATCAAGGTCTTCATTAGAGAAGTGAAAGCTTAACAATTACTATCTATTAAAGCTTTTACAATGATCCTCTCATTTGAAATTTTAAAAAATCTAGTGTTCCCACCATGGAAACGATTTGGTGTCATCTTAGTTTCCTATAAGTTGGTCAATATAACAACAATCGACAATGATTGCTTGATAAACATTGGAAAATATGTAGAGACTGGCACGAAGAATGTGAATCACTGCAGAGACAATGTTGAGTCGAACAAGGGCGTGCGGTTTGTTGAACGAAGCCAGAGGTGAGGGCATCCTGGTGCTGGTTCTGGGAAGCTGTCGTATGCTGGTGGGGCTATGTTTGTTGGGTAGAGACAGAATAAACTGTCGTATAGTGGGTTCGTTCCTGTTGCTAATCCCATCTCTGTTAATATGAAAGCAGAGATGGTAGAGGAAATTAATCATAATGTTTTTGTTCTCTCCTTACATGGGGCGATTTGTCGATTTATGGGTTTTTTGGCCTAGCCTCCCTCAGCTACACACCTGGATCTCAAAATAGTGGGAGCCTCTAATTACTAGTAAAGTTCATATTTTCCCCATGGTTAAGGGGTTTTTTGTTGCTAAGTTTGATAATGCTCATGATAGAAACACAATCTTATGTGATAACTTTTTTAGCTGGGAGGACAGATTTTTGTTGATGATTAAACCTTGGCATTCTGATTTCAACCCTTCTTCTGAAATGTTTAATAAAATTTTGATTTGGGTTCGGCTTCCTAGTCTCCCCGTCCATTTATGGGCTGATCCTCTTTTACAGGAAGTGGGTGATGCCCTTGGAGATTTTTTGATGGTGGATGATGAATCCTCTAATATTTTTCACTCCACCTTTGCCCGCATATTGGTTGAAATGGATGTTTCAAAAAGACTGTCTGCTAAAATTTTACTTAAATCTTCTAAGGGTTTTTGGGTTCAATATTTGGATTATGAAGGTATCCCCTTCCGATGTAGAAGATGTTTTAAAACAGGTCATGCAACTACACAATGCGGATTTGAGAAAAAAACGACGACGACAACATTGTGGAAAGGTGCTTCGCAACAACATTATACAGTTGAGAAGAAATCCGAGCAACATAGGAATTTTTCAGAGATGGTTGCGTTGGAATCACAGGGTTTAGGGGCATCCTCTCCGGATGTCACAAATGGTAGGGTTGCTGATGTTGTGCAAGATTATCATGTTGAAACCCTTAAGTGAGAGAGATTGGGCCTTAGGCTGCCATTTCTAGTGATAGCGTTCCGACTATATTTTCTAGTGGCCTTTTTTATTTGGCCATGCCTGTAGGGAGGAAAACTAATGAAGTCTCTAAGACAGTGGTTGCACGCTTTTCTCAAGATAATAGTGTGCTAACATGGCATGATAAGGCAACGCAAGTGGAAAAGGGTTGGATTTCTGGTAAGGGCAAGAATGCTAATTTCTCTAAGCCTTCTTTTGACACGACTCTCTGCTCACACAAGAGTAGCTCTAAATATAAATCTTGATAGTTTTTGGCTGGCTGCAAGTTGTTTTTTTTTGTTGCTTTCTTTTAAGTTGTGGGAGCCTATTTTTAAAAAACCCATGTTCTTTGGCTTTGGGTGTCTTTTTTACCCATGGTTGTGTGTGTTCTAATGGTCCTTTTGTTAAGACAACTTTCTAGTTGACGGTTCTAGATCCATTCAAAATCTGATTGTAAAGGGTTTCGGATCCCTTCAAAACCTGTTTTTACCTTAACCAAAAACATTGAAAAATATGTAGCTGGCCTTTATGGGATTGTCTGCAAATTAACTATACAGTTGCATATTTATTAGAATATGATGTAGTTGCCCTTGGTGACTCGGCTTACAACATAACATAAATCGACAATTACATATTTATGCAGTATAATAACCAGTTGTATTTTTGAACTTCCATTTACACTAGATAAGAGAATCCAATTCCATATTATATAGCTGGATGAATTTGATTTTTATTGTCTAGATATATAAGCAGAAGTCAATTAGACCATTGAATATTATATGAAGTCATTTTCAAGGCTCCATATCATTCTTTCAGAATCTGTTTCTGACGGGTGAAAAACATTTAACAAGATAGATTATTAAGGGCAATATACTAGTTTGTTAAGCCAATTGGCATGCAAATCTGTGAAAACAATAAAACTCATCAGCCTGAACAAAAATGTAAAGCCCTTTTGTCAGCAACTGAGTGACACTCATAACATGTATCCCTCACAATAAAGAAATCAATAAGATTTTAACCATCCATATGAATTGTACTTTTTGGCAAAAAGAATTAGCATAGACGAGAGAATACGCATTTGAAAGACACTTATAAAGGACAATAGACGAGAGAATGCCCAAATTCTAGAGCACAAAACCACGTAAAAATATACAAATAAGCGAGTTATAAAGTTTTAAGCATGCAATGTGAAAATAGAAATGGAACTATATGGATTCCTTTATTGCCATATGAAAACACCCAAGATGAATGAATCACTCGTGTACATTTGATGAATGCCAACAAATCTGGAAATTTTGTTTTAACAAATTATCTATGAAATATAATGATATTTCCAGCATCTATACTGCAATATTTAATGAATAATAACTAGTAATTCAAACCCCAATTTTCTTCACGACAATTCTCAACTTCTATTCTCCCATGTCAGCATTGACATTGACGTCATAATCCACCAAGAGAGTAAAGAGTGAAAAAGGATGAGTTTTGGATCATGGTATCCCATATCACCAGGAGCTTGGTCGTGCTGTTGGCACCAAGAGCATCGGGGTATTAACACTATCATAAGCTACATATCCACAGGTGGAGGGACTGAATCAGCAAAGTTTATAATTGACAAGTGAGAATATCTGTCACAACATACAAAAATTACCTTGGATTATTACATGTCAGCTTTAAACATTCAATTAAATGTATGCTACTGGTTGTATCCACTTTGTATATAAGAAGAAACATAGCTGCTTAAATGCAGAACAACAAAAAAAGGCTAGCTAGCTAAGAAAATATAAACTATAATATAATGACTTCTTGGATTGCTGTTCTGGAAGTCCCACATGCACAAGATGTAAAATTGTAAATCATGAAATCAGATGCATCATGCTAAAGCATCAAAGCAAGGGACTGCAACAATGGGCATCTATTATATTCTCACAATACTAGAGAAAAACCGAAAACGTCATAATAACCAGACCCTTTCAGCATCTCAGTAACTTTAAGCCAAATATTGGGTTACATATTATATATTTACCAATTTTTGGTTTATTCTTTTGGTCACTATTTGCTCAACTAGCCTGTTACAAACTTACAACCAAATAAAAAACTAAAAGCAATCTCATTCTACAACTTGTAACTTTATGTCTTCCTTCAGACAGTTGAGCATCTAAAATTGAGCACTGTTTCCCTACGTTGCCTTCCAAATTTCCAATACACAGGGTTCAGTTATTTTCAATTGATCATGCATTACTTTTGCACATTGATATTGTTAATCTTTGTTCTCTTTGAGATTTAGACCTGTAAGAAAGCACCGTACAAGAAAATAATGCTCCATCCAAATTTTAACTCATTGTGAATTATCCTGGGTAATTGTGGGGAATGATTGTAATTGTATGCATCATGCGTATTCATTATTTTGATCACAGGTTGAAACTCGCATTTACTGACTATTCATTCAATTCTCTTTGAGAACAAAGAGGTTTAGACAACAGAGCTAGAAGTGCATGATAACAACATTATTGCATCATCCAAACATCAAAAAACATTGTAAGCTCAATGCTACTGGCCTTGTTCCACCAGGAATAGATCCGGATCTACAACAAACTGAAGTTGAAGAAGAAATCAATAAAGCTTCTAAACAAAAGAGGATATCTGAATCACACCTGCCCAATCCAGGACTCGGATATTCAATGATACAAACCATTATCAATGATGGAGAAATGTTATACTACAAACTCAGTTATGTGAGGTGAAAGGACAACATTAAAATGTTTAAGTTAAATGCATACAGAACTCAAACCAGAAAATCCTAACATAGAAATTTATTTATTCCTTGACAACACAAACATACAAATAGAAAGAACTATTCTAATATGACTCACTGGAGTGCCCAGCAAACAGATCTGGATTCTGGAATGTCCTCAGCACCTGCAGTTTACAAACAGATCGCCCTGCTGGTTCTGGGCATCCTGCACAGTTCTCCAATTGTTGCATACTTGAGGGTTTTCATCCGCAAGGCTGTAAACAGGTCCAAGCTTGAAGGGGTATGTCCTCAAGCTCCAAACTGCTGTAGCAGAATTCCTTTTCCTGTAGCTGTAGTTGAAAAAATAAATATATTTGTTTGCAAAAGAGATCCTCTCCTTTGCCTTCCCTTCTACCCACAACTGCAGTAGTCCTCAATCAATGGAAATCAATTCCATAATTGGTGGTGGTCAACTGTTAACTGCAGTGATCCACAATCAATGGAAATCAATTCCATAATTGATGGTGGTTAAATGTTAACTAACTCCCCCACAAACATGGCCAATAACTAAACACAACTTCCTTATTTTGCTGTGATAACAATTAACAGACAGCGTTATTCAAGCTGAAGACTAAGTCCTAACTTACTAACAGCCAACTAGATCTTTATTTCCTAATTAACTGCCGGCAGACCCTTTATTCAATGCTCAGATTAAAAAGAGGACATGTCTCCTAATTGCTTGTCCTCAAGCAAGATAAGGCTGGGTGAACCAGGATCTCTGCTGACTCCCAAGAAGCATCCTCCCTAGGCAACCCTTTCCATTGCACCACAAATTCTGTCCATAAGTGATTCTGCAGTCACTTCTCTCTAGTTCCAAGTATCTAATCAAGCAATAAGCTTAACTTTCTTTCATCATCGAGAGGTGGAAGCTCAACTGAAGGTGTGACCTGCTGTCCCACTGCCTTCTTCAAACAAGATATGACTATTAGGGGGTAGCTCCAATTAGAAGCTACCTCACCAACACATTGTACACTTCAGTAGGGATGGTAGAAGCAAGGACTAAGTTTTTCAGCTCCACTTCTTTTTAAAGTAGACTGCCTATAGAGCTGCAACCACAAGAAAACCATGTCTCCTACCTCAAAATGTCTCTCAGTGCAATGTCTATCAGCATAATTTTTTTGCTGATTTTGTGCATGCTGAAGCTGACATTCAAACCTGTTAAAACCTGCCTGCTCTGTTCAATGAAGTCTCTTGCTGTGGGGACCCATGTCTATAGAGGAATCAATTATGTGAAAGTGGGTGCTTCATAACCATACAATGCCATGAAAGGAGACAACCTGATAGAAATGTGGTAGATGGTATTGTAAAAATACTCTCCTAGGTATACCGTATAACCACTGCACCCAAGCTGACTGATGATCGATCACAAAACTCAAGCACCCCTCAAACCATTTGTTCACTATCTTTTTTGCCCATCCATCTAGGAGTGATAACTGGTACTTGGTGTCAATTTTTTTCCCATCAACTTGAATAACTCTTTCCAGAAAGTACTCATGAAAAGTGTCTATATATTGCTGACAAAAGTACAGGGCAGGCCATGAAGTCAAAAGATCTCCCTAAAGAAGAGATCTACTACTTGAGAAGCTTTAAATCCACCAAGAATGGAGAAGCGTGCAAACTTTGTCAAACAATCAACAACCATGAAAATACAATTCTTTCCCCCAGTCGATACAAGCCTATGATGAGGTTCATTGACACGAATTCCATTTTTATTGAGGAATGGAGAGGCATTGAAGCAGACCTACAGCATATTTGGTTTCGTGTTTCATTCTTTGACACACTCCACACTCTCATACATATTGCAATACATCCTCTTTGAGGCCCTTCCAAGCATATATAGTTCAAACTAGTCAAGTTTTGAAAAATCCAGTGTGACCAACAAGCGGAAAATCATGAAATGCTACAATAATTTTCTATTTCAGCTTCGATTTAGACACCACAAATATTGTCCTTGTACAAATAATACCATGCTTCACCTGGTACAAAATAATAATTCATGTCTCCGGGAAATGCATCTATTACCCTATTGTTCTTTCTCTTGATATACTCAACGTCAAAACTTTTTTACAGGCTTGTAATTTGTTCACCCATTTTTGCTGCCTGTCATTAAGGTCATGCTGCACTAAGAAAAATTTCAAGCTACAATGGTCTATTCAAACTATAAAATATCAACAAACTAGACATTGTGTGAATTTTACCAGTGCATGCATGATCACCAACATTTCCTTATCATAGATAGAGAAATTACACTCAGTCAATTTCCAAATCTCAAATGATATTGGTCATCCCTTTTGGATAAGAACAATGCAGAGACCCTTCCTGAAATGTCACACTCAACCACAAAAAGCAATGCAAAATCAAGTATGGAAAGAATGGGGCCAATGCACATTACCCTCTTTAATTGTCAAATGCCTCTTGTGCCACCATGGACCAAAGGAGAGCATCTTGGTTAATTCCATCAAGGATGGGGCTAGTTGTGAGAATCCTCTAATAAACCTCCATAGTAACTACAAAAGACTTGAGAATCCTTGTAATCATGTTAGTGTCCTCAGAGTAGGCCACTCCTAAATGGCTTGCACTTTGGTTGGATCCATCTCTACACCTACCTGCTGATTATGTGTCCCACGTACAAAATTTTCTGCATCCAAACTCAAATTTGCTTTTCTTAGCGAAGGGCTGCTGCTACAGTAGAACCAACACTATATCTAAGTGTTTTTTGTGTTCTTCCCATGTCCAATTGTAAATCGAAATGTCGTCAAATAATACCAACACAAATTTCCTCAAATAATGTCTTAAAATTCCATTCATTGCTGATTGGAAAGTAGCTGGCACATTGCTGAGCTCAAAAAACATCACCAAAAACTTTGAGTGCCCACAATGAAACTAGAAGGTAGTCATAAATGTGTCTTTAGGTTTAATCCTTATCTAGTGATATCCCAATGGCAAATGAATTTTGGTGTAATATGTTGCCCCATGTTACTCATCAATATCAGGTATGGGATATTGTTTGATGGTTTCCTTATTCAAAACTTTGTAATCTATGCACATCCTCATTGTTCCATCTTTCTTCTTCACAAATACCATTGAAGATGCAAATGACTCATGTTGAGTCTAATTTGTCTCAATTTCAGCAACTCCTTTGTAGTCCTCTCTATCTCATCCTTGAAGGCATGAGGATGACAATAAGGAGTCATTATGACAGGCCTTGTCCCTAGCTCCAACTCAATCATATGCTAAAAACCCCTATCACGTGGAAATCCTGGAGGCATGATCCCAAAAATTGGATATTTGGGCAATATTCATCCTTCCTTGAGTCCATAGAACCTAGAGAGCCCCTTAATGGTGAAACTAGTTGCCATCCAACTCACCTGATCTCATCTCAATAGCCTCTACTCAATGAGCTAAAACATGTTGTATGGGAGCATCTGTAACATTTTCGCCCTTCTTCCACAAAGTTGAGTGTCATCATTTGGTAGTTTTATGTGAACTATCCAAGCAAATGTAGTCATTGGATGCCCAAAACCATATGAGTTCCCCCAAGGAAAATGGCATAAAAGTCATGGGAGATATTATGTCCATCTAATCCCACTGATAACTAGCAAACACACTGCTTGCACACCAATGAATAACCATCTACCACTAACACTTCAACCCTATAAACTCTTCAACTTTCAATCTGAAACATGCTATCACCCCCTAATCAATAAAGTTTGGGTCACTCTCCCATCAATGAGTGCTATTACATGTTCTCCAATCCTTCCCTTAACTCAAAAAGAGTTGTACATTCATGCCCCTGACAACGAAGCAATAGTGGTTGGTGAAATTCCTTCTTGAAGTGATTGTAGACCTTCCTTTCCTATACCTACTGGTGAAGCCTCATCCTCTTCCACACTCTATGCCTCTTTACATAACTCGAACTCTTCCTTGTCATCAAAGTGCACCTCAAGCAAATGGACCTACCCTTTCCCTAAACACCTATGTGTTGGGTCCCAAGGCTATTTATACTTTAAGCATAATTGTTTCCAACACAATTCATTGTGGCTCATGTCTCCTAATTGTTGATTCCTAAAAGTGTTCCCTATTCCTTGGGGTTTGTTGGGTCACGAAGGTGCATGTTGATTCCCTTTTCCCAAATTAAAATATATTAATATTATAAAAAAAAATTAAAAGTGTTTTTAAACACTAGTTAAAATATAAATAAATATAAAATATAAAAACCAAATTCAAATAAAAGTATTCTTATTTGCTTGGTGGGATTTTCAAACCCAAGGGTCCAAATTGGAAAAGGTATATCAATAAGCTTCAGTCATTCATTGGGAGCATCCAGTTTTCATATTTTGACATTTCAGCATCTGAGTTCCAATTGAGAGAACATTCAGGGACAAAATCCCCTTGATTGTAAATTTCTGAGGTTAGGACAAAAACCCTAACCTCATACTGTGAAATTCTATTCAGGAATTGTAGTGCACCGATTAGTACTCTTGTTTGTAATTTCAGGTCATTCAGTGGAGAATTACACTACAGATATACACTTAACTACAGGGCTGTGTGAGGTTACCAACATCAATTTTCTGGTGCGCCACCCTTGGGAAGAGTTTCTACATCAGTCGCTGGTTCTTGAGAACATTGTGCATCTATCTGAAAAGTCTAATTTTCCACTGCTATACCACATAAGACATCTGCAGCCTTTCTGAGTATAGATGCAGTCCTTGATTTGCTGTTGGAAGATATTTTGGCTGCCAAGACTACAGCAAGGCTCAGATATTGCCCATATTTGTGAAAGCAAAATCTACATCATGTTTTACAAGCCACCACACTGTTCTGGGTCAGGTTTATAAGCGATACCAACTCATCTCTCGGTATCATTCATTGGACACCATCTGCTGATCACAAAGTTCTGGAAGCTACACCAAAACTATCACAGCCATGTCCCTACAGACCAAAGGAGATGACTTGCATAATTATACCACATTCAAACACTAAACACATTACAAGCCTTCATTGTTTATAAGACTTCTTCTTCCCTGTGTTTGTATTGTCCAAGGTGGTTTGCTTGCCAACAGCTATGTTCTCTGAATTCTCTTTGGATCAATTTCAACAATCTTCTTCCTTCCTTTAGTTTTTCAGATAATGGCATGAGAAGTCATTGTATTCTTTTCCACCATTTGCAAGTAACCTCTCCAGTTCAAGAAGTGTTGCCTCCTAAATTGTCTCTTCCTAAACCACCTATTTCAGAGCCTTGTCTGCAAAAGCACCTAATTCTATTGGAGCCACATCCACAGACAAGACAAAACACAGGTTGGGGTAAGAAGGATCTTTAACAAAGTCATCAAAAATTTCCTTCTGCCTAATATTTTTCCTACTACTATTCTAGAAATCTCCTTTTTTTTCCTTCATTAATTTTATGCAATTTAGGGTAGTTCCTTTGAAAGCATTCATTAAAGTAATATGCAAATAGTTTTTCTAAGTGTATTCATATTCTTTCAATTTCAGATTAATGGACTCAAGTAGTCCCTTAAGGAGATCGATTTCCACACATACAAACTACAGAAGTCCTTTTCTTTGGGTGGAGCCCACATCTTACATTTCCTGATAGCATTTCCTATTGTCCTTAGAGCATCCTTATTCCACATAAACAAAGTAAGGAAGGGGAGTGTTCCCCACACCAGTAGCAAAAGGGTGTTTCTTCTATTGGACCAAAATGTATCATCCAATGGTCCAGGTATAGACCACAGGAGCCCATGAACCAACATCCATTTTGAAAAATTAGTCCTCTCTCCTCTTTGACTGAAAAAGTCACAATAAAGAAACCCATCTCACACAAGGAAATGTTAAGATCACCTTGTATCTTTTCGTTTCTAGTTTCCACTCTCTATCTACCTAGCTGATCAGCAATTTGTCAAAGGGTCAAGGCCTTGTATACTTGCCCACCAAAGCCATCGTAAAATACTTGATTATCAGGTTCATCGATTCAACCATGGGTATTATCAACAACAGGAGTTTCATCCCAATGTTGAGCCATTTGGAGGGCTTCATTGACAAAATTCCCACAAAGCCTGGTTTCTTTTTTACTTCTAATATATATAATTTTTAAGATATATTATATTAATTATATTTGTATATGATATTTACTATTATTATAATATATGTTTGGAGAAAAATATTGAGTTTGTCAACACTTAGGGTTCTGCTACTGCCAAGCAGCAGCCTGGCCTATTAAATCCTCCTATTATCCATCCTGTGCATTGGCTACCTAGTTTTCATGGTAAATCTTGATGCTTTTTTCTATCCTTCGATATTTTGGTGATAGCTTTTGTTAGCTTTTGGTGTATTAGTGCTCATTCGTTGTCGGATTTTTTCTTTGCAGTCCCTGCTTGAGTTGCCTCTATTGGCTCCCTGATCATGTTGCAATCCAACAATTGACTTGACTTCATTTCCTTCATCCCCAGCTGTTGCAAATCTTCCAATACTTGGGTATGGTAACAAACCTCCACACTTGGTTAAGTAATGGGATGACTCTTCCACTAGAACTATTCCCATGGGGGAATCAATGGATCTGTTACTCAAGTATTTTAAACTCACTTTGGTGAGCAAGTTCATTGGTGCTTAGCCCACCTAGCTATAGAAAGGTGGAAACCATTGGTCTAAGGCGACATCAACATTTCTTTGTGTGTGTGTGGGGGGGCTGGGGGGTGTTTATGAAGAAAGACCTGATTTTCAGAAATGGACCATGATTTATGGGCTATAACAATTTGTGCCTAGATCACTAGATTGTTGGGTTCAAACCTTCAAAAGAGGCAACCCTCTCAAATGTCAATTTGGGTAAGACTCCTCTTCCTTCCTAAGTGGTTATGGAATGATGAAGTTCTGAAGTTAACAGGTAATGCTAATGAAACTTAAAAAATATGGGCTATACCCAAAGAAAATGATTTATCTATACTCGTATTTGTATGGAAGTAGATCTTGACAATGGTCTTCTTGAATCTGTTAATTTGAAGCTAAAAGAATTTAATTATAGCCAAAAATTTTATTACAAATGTATTTCCTTCAAATGCAACTTCTGCCATGAGTAAGGTCATTTTCAAAGAAACTTCCCTAGGAATCCTCACTCCAGCGAGGGCAAAAAAGAAGATTTCCATAAACCAGACAGAAAAGAAATCGGAAAGAAAATCAAGACAAATCAATAAAAGAACTCTATGTTGGCCCTACGGTTGTTGTTGCACCAAAAGATCGACTTGTCAATGCCCAATACAACTGCCAGAGTTAACAGATCCACAAGAGGCAGTTAAGCCATGTCAAAAATCCCGAGGGGAGTGTTGACCATCTGCCAACAATCTCCCCTCAATGTTACCCGAGGGGATTCGAACCCGGCACCTTTGGCTCTGATACCATTTGCAGGCCCACAGTTGCCATTGCACCAAAAGATCGACCTGTCAATGCCCGATACAACTGCCAGAGTTAACGGATCGATAGGAGGCGGTTAAGCCATGTCACGAATCCCGAGGGGAGCGTTGACCATCTGCCAACACTCTATTCATCCAATGCCTTTCAGTCTTGTCCCTGTTGGTGTCTCCTATGGAAAAATTTGGAGTTCCTATCGAGAAGAATCCTAACAAGAGAATTCCATGAAAAGGAGATGATTTCAGAAAAGGTGGCAGCTCACAATGAGTTCATATTGCCACAAAAGGAGACATCCAATGTTGATGATTGTAAAGGTGAAATTTTAACACATTCTAGATGATGTTCTAGTGGCAAATGAGGATACTCTTGCTTCTCCTATCATTAGCCAAAGAGCCAAAGGAAGAAAGAAGAATGTAGAAATCAGTTCTAAAGAGGCTTCTGAGAGCATAGTTGTTGGTAAACAAGCCACCTTCGATTTGACAGTAAAAACAAAAAAGAGATTGAGTAAATAATGATGGTCAACTTTAATAGGTAATTAGTTGTTCCTAGATCTTAGCTGATTTTACTCTCTTGTTTTTTTGTGTTCCTTGTTAGGGAATGTATTCTATGTATATTCATGCTTTTGCTAATAAATATTAACACCATTACAAGGAGGCAACATTTATGATTATTAATTTATAAATCAATAGAAAATGAAAAACCATCTCATATTAATAAGAAAATAAAATCATCTAACATTAATGAAAATTTTAAATCAACCAATTTCGTATTTTCTAATGGTTTTTCTTTTCCAGTTTTCATTTTGCCTGCTTTCCAAGATTCAGTAATGAGGATTCAGAAACTAGAAAAAAAATTGTATGCCTGAGCTGTGGGATCAGAATGTTTAAGAAGAATCCTTTAAGCAGCCTACAAACATGATATTCAATTTCAGGTAAAAATGTTTTGTTCCTATTGTACGTTCTGGACAAATATTGTCTCCCTCCCTGTTTCCTTATTCTAAGCAAGAAAATTTACAAATCCTTGTCCATGGTTAAATAAAACGGAAAGGAAATATTTTATTGACAGAAAAGATGTTGAGTGAGACAAAAAATTACTTAATGTATTACTACCAAAGCACCTCACCCACTCAGTCTCATCCCAAGTGGAGAAAATTTGCTGGATTTTGGCATCAATAATTTTTCCCTTGTCCACAGCCTGGGTTACAAAGACATACATATATTAGTAATTATTAGTTTTGCTCTGCTGCCAGAGCTTCATTGGCTCTCAATGTTAATAGAGGCTTTAGGGGAAGTTCCCAACTTCCTCCTTGGATTGTCCACCGCAGCATCCTCAATGTTAGACACTCCATCATAAGCACTCTCAAATACTGCTTGGGAATCTTTGTCAGTTTTTCTAGTCCAAGCCATATTGCAAATATGTGACGATGTTCATCTCCTTTCATGGTGCCTTGCCTGATCTTTATTAGCTGTATGTTTCTTTGAAAGGTCCCACTCCTTCCCTTGCAACACTATGTATGCTTGTACATCTTGTCACTATGGTTTTAACCACTTTATGTTTAGTCAATTTTTCTTTGTTCATCTTTCCTTTGTACGTTGTGTTTAGTTACCTTAAATAATCTAGGGTCATTTTACCCATGTACTTCCAGTTGTATTTTTTGAGTCCCATTGGCCTATTTTGGTATTCATTGAATTTATAAAGTGTGTTGCAAAGTCCCTCTGGTGTTTTTTTAATTTTTAGTGAAAATTTTCACTTCACCTCTCCTTCTACTGCCTCGGTTTCATTGCCAGCCTGAAGAAAACAAAGCCATGGTAACATTGATATAAAAAGGGCTGCCTTTACTCAAAAATATATTAAAATAGTTGGAATTTTCATTTGCAAAACAAAAGGATTGTCCTCCAGCTACCCATCAATCCATGTGTGATATCTACATAAACTCTTCCTCATCTTGCTTCAGACCCTCATGTTGCTTACTATCCTCTTGTGAAAGAATATGGGTTGTTTGTTAGCTAGCACAAACTCATCTTAACATGGATATGTACCTCAAGTCTTTTGGACCTCTCGGCACATTTCAAATCCAAGTTAAGATGGATATGTGCTATTTATAATAATTAAACAAACAAAACTGCAAAAAATCCTACATCAGTTCTAGGATTCCACGTGAAACTCTTGTAGAGTGGCCATGTGTGGAGAAAGCAATACCAACGGCAAGTTCAGGAAGAAGGCATGGCAGTTGTAAGATATGTGATCAGCAAATCAGCATATAAGGCTAGTTTCTCTATGGAGAGTGGCAAGCAGGACAGGGGTTTGGTTTTTGAGGGAAATTCTTTTCAGCAACAAATTTTCTAAGCCCATCCATAAGGGATCTCTGCACACACCAGGAGGTCTATGTGTAGCTTCTCAAACAGTGAAAGGCTCCTCTAATGGAGAGTTTGCAGGTAATAATAATTTCAAAAGATGAAAAGCATTATTGGAGAGGCTTCTACACAGAAGGAAAAGACTAAAAAGCAGGTTTTTTTATCAGGCTTGTCAAAATGCTCCAAATCCTTATCACAGTTGTGGTTCATTTTGCAAAGCTCAGATCTTGAATGAAGACTCTTTTTACTGTCATATTCTTGTCAAAGGACCTTTTACCAAGACTATTTCCAGGCGTTCAAATTTTGTTGGTGTAAAGGTCTGAATTTTGTTGGCAATTCTTCTCAGTTGGGTGGTGAAACATGGAAAAAGGTAAACCCTAAGATTTGACCCTAGGGTTTATGCACTTTTTCAAAATGTGTTCATTCAATAGAGCTTTGAAGGTAGTGAGGGTTTGATGGATTTGATAAGGTATGTGATTCACTTACAGACTGAAAGGTGAGTCAACCAGCCCTTGACCAAATCTGGAAATGTCCTAATGATGAAATGCAATGATCTATCTAGGTTAATAGTGCAATTTACTGTTCTGATGCAAATATAGAAAATACAAAAGTTCACAGTTCGGACAACAGAAATGAGTAGAGTAGGACACTGTGCACATGTGGTTCAAATCTGGGGCTGAAAATGGACAACACAGACGCCCAGGGCATGAGTGTCCTTGTAGAGCTTTTCTAAATCTGTTTTCACAGTCCTCTGATGTCGGATCTGAGCTTCGAATTCCTGCTCTAAAATCTGTCGAAACACTGTCGGGTATTTTCTGTAAATGAGTTTCCGTGAGTTGACAAGATGTAGGACTTCAAATGCAACGATGAATAATTTGTCTTTAAACTCCTTTCAATCCTCTTCAAACCTAAGATCTGCACATTCACAAAGAGGAAATGTTGTGCCATTGAGGGGATTGCCTCAGTCAAACCCCATGTAAGTGTTTCCACTTCCACAATGGCAATGTTAATGCTAAAATGGATAATGATTAGGACGGAAGGATGAAATCACAAAGTTCTGCAATTCACCACCCTTCAATGACTTCCTTGAAGGACTGAAGTCATGCACATCACCTCAGAACTTGGATCTTGCTTGCTTGATTTGCTTGAATGCTTGAATTGCTTGGAGACCTACAAAAGTGTTAGCCTTCACAAAACAATGATAACATGAACACACATAAACTCACATAAGATTTGACATGATGCTTGGATCTTGAATCGCTGTAATAAAGCTTTGAAATGTTGCTCTTGATAAAAAGTTTGTCAATAGTTTTCTTGTTAGATTTGAAATGATGCAATAACTAGGTATTTATAGGCATTTATTCAATTTCCAAAATATTAGATCTTGATTGCCGACTTTAGACACTTGAATTGCAAATATTAAATTGACAACACTGACATATTTGAAATTGGGGCCAAAATAGGGTGACACTCATGCCCAGGGCATGAGGCATGAGTGTCCTTGCCCTATTTTTTGGGTTTTTAAGTGTTAGGGGCAAGGTCTTAAATAAATGCAATTGTTTTCCGCTTCCAATTCATCAGTAATTGTTAGAAATGGGCCATAGAATGCATAATTTAGGAAATTAAATACTCAATTAGGTCCAACAATTTAAGGGGGAGCAAAACATAAGGTGAAATTGTCAAGGGTGACAATTTACGATGGTACAGGTGGAATTGATGATGAAGGGCATTAAGGTCTATCTTTCAAGTTGGACAATTTAGCTTTGTATGACTCTAGCTCCTTCGCCTTGGTTATACTCTTGCTTCTTTTGCAAAAGATTCCATTTTCCTCTTCCTGTCTGATAAATGTATTGATTCCATTTTGGTTCACTTGAGCAGAAGATCCATTGTCTGCAGGTCCTTGGGTAGAAAACCAACTTTGGAGGAGATTCACAAATGGATGGAAGAAACCCGGAGCAAGGTTAAATGTCCTCTTTATATCAGCTTGAAAAAAAACATCTTGTTCCTTTTCAATATCTAGAAAATTGTGATTTTGTGTGGGACAATGGTCCTTGGTTCTTTGGCAAGAACAACATTTTCATGACTCACTGGAAACCTTTCTTCAATCTGGAAATTGAGGTTTTTTCCAAGGTTCCATTCTGAATCCACTTCTACAACCTTCCTTTGATTATGAGGAACAAAGGACTGATTAAATTATTAGCTAAGAAAGTTGGCAAATTTGTTAGAACTGATCCAGCATGGGGAGAAGCTCAAAACAACTAGGCCAGAGTTTGTGCGATGGCTGATAATTCTAGACCTTGTTTTCATTCCAACAGACTTTTATCTGAGCATATGGGCTGCCCTTTAGATGTTTCCAGTGTGTTGTGCAATTTTTGCACACACACCCCACTGAAGGTGGGGACCCTCGTTTTCGCTTTTTGGTGTCTTGGTCTTTCTTTTTTTGGGGGTCTTGCTTGCTTGGGCATGTGCTTTAATGATTCATCTTGCCTGTCGGTGGCCCATTTGGGATTTGTACTGAAAACCTTAAGTTTTGGGCGCACTCCGGGTTTTTCACTGTTTTCAGGAAAATCCACCCTGGGCGGACTTTCCCGGTGTCCTGTCGGAGCTTGCTAGTGGCTGCCTTTTGTTGGAATCTGAGGATTTTGATCATTTGCGAAAATCCGTCGTGCCCAGATTTTTCCAAAGTTTGTTGCTCTGTCGGATTCCTAGGGTTGGTCTTGGTCGTCTTGTCAAGCGCATTAATGGCGATTGCACGACTTTTGGGGCGATGTTTTATTGAGTCTTGGGAAGTAATTTGCCATTTGAGTTTGGGGTGCTTGAGCTTGGGGTGTATAGTTGGATTGTACGTTTGGAAGTGATTTCGAGTGTCGCAATCAGATTTCTTGAGCATTATTCGTGTTCTGCTCGTGCTTGAAGTTTATTGCCAGCTTCCTTGGTCTCATTTCCCTCTATTCTCATGGTATGTAGATGTCCTCTCTCTCTTTTGGTTTGAATTGCTTTGCTTCATGCGCTTTCATGCTATTTATTGATACGTTCTTGCTGAATGCGCGTGCCATTCCTGGGCGCTTGGGGGTTTCATGACTTGCCAGTATGTTCGGGTGCTTTTCTTGGGTTTTCGCTTTGGGCTTATCTTTCGTTGTTGTTTCGGGTAGCTTGCTTGCATTTGCCATAAATTTCCTATCTTTACGGGCAAGCAAGTTGTGCCTGAGCTGTTCCGTGCTTTCATGGCGGAAGGTTTTAGGGTTCTTGACCTAGGGCATAGCCAATCCTTCTTGATTTGCTGAGAGGTGAGTTTTGAATGCATGTTTGATCCATTGGAGGTTTAGGTCAGGTCGTTGTCGAGCTCCGGGCTCTTGAATTCATGATATTTCGTTATATTTGGGTGAGGATGAGGGAAACGTTGGTGTTCGGGCTTTTGGTGTCTTTGCGAAATTTCATCTCTGACGGATTTCCCCGAGTTTTCCCATTTCCTCTCTATCCTCCATAATTTGCTCCTTTTTTCGGACTTTTGCTTGCCTCGTGGAATTTCGCTTCCTCTGGATTTTCCCGAAGTCCGTTGCTGGGTCGTTCTACCGAATTTGAGCTTTCATGGTAAATTTGTATTAACTTCGCCAGAATCCGCGCCTTCGGGATTTTCCCGGATGTTCTCTGCTTCCTTCATTTTCTCGAGTTGTTGAAACTATTGCTGTCTTCGGGGATTTCCGTCTAAGGTGGATTTTTCCTAAGTTTTGTGGGAATGAAGAATTTGATGATTATATGAAGAATTTGCTTGTTGATGATGAATTAAGATGATTAAATGAACTTATGCTAAGTTGTATCACATTATTCTTTGGTTATATTGATTGATTGAAATGATTAGGTGGGGTTGTATGCCTATTTCGCTGGATTTCCTCAGAATTCCTCTCCAGCTTGGATTCCGTGAAGGAGGTTAAATCCCAAATTTTGGGATAATGGATTTTTGACACTTATTGTTTGTCTTGGATCTCATTTTGGTTGTCTTTACTTGTTTGCAGGCAGGATCAGGACAAGATGTTGCTGGACATGGCAAGGAGAAGGCAATGGATCCAAGTGTTGAAGGTTTTGCTATCTCCGAGGCAGAAAGAGTGAAAATGGACATAAAGAGTAAGGTTCCTGAAAGCAAACTGACTTCCATCTGGTCAGGGATCACTGATACTAATGTTGGAATGTGGGACTACGAAGAGTATAAGGCTAGAATAGCAGCACGGAATCTCCCTTTATTGGCCAGAAGGACAGTGGAGTCTGGGTTAGCACATGTGGCTGGATTTCCCTCTACAGTACAATGTTATGAGTTAGTACTTGAGTGTGCTAGGCATTATGACCAAGGTACACAAAGAATAATTGGTCCTCAAGGAAGGATTGTGGCAAGCTTCGACCCTGTGTCCATTGCTCGGACCTTTGACATACTTGATAGGTCACATGTGGTGGCCTTTGATATGGATACAGCCAAGAAGTACTACGAGGAGAATGTGGTTAAGTTCCAACAGGTAATCAATTCTTGGTTGGAGAAGCCCAAGTCTCACTTCTCCAAGTTGCCTAAACAGTTGGTCAGACTCAAATTCAAGAGGGAGTACAATGATGCTATTACACTCCTTAGCAAGCTGGTAGGATTGAAGAGTGCAAGAGTATTTGAAAGTTGGATGTTCAATGTTATTGCTCGGATAGAGCAAGGTATAGACTACCACTGGGCAGGTGTCATAAGTGCAGTAATCCATGAGCAGATGTGCAATGTCTTGCATACCAAGACCTTCACCATGACTTCTTACTTGGTATATGCATTGGCAAGATTTCACCCATACAAGGGACTGAGTACTAGAGGTATATTTGGGCAGGATGCAATCTATGAGGTGTATCCACAACTGCACCTGGGAGGAGGTAGCTATAGAAGGGCGAATGATGCATTCACTATGTATATTACCAGGTTGCTGTAGGGTGCAGAACATGTTAGGATTTCAGACAAAGCCAAGGAGCTGATCAAGAGGTATGGGGCATGGTTCATTCAATTCCCTACTTTCTCCTACATGAGGATTGATGGTTGTCAAAGGGCTCCTTACAGACTCCCAAGGTACCCAACTGATCATATCATATTATTGGAAGTCACAAGGCAAATATGTGACTTCGATGTAATTGTGAAGGGAGACAAACATAAAACAAGGTTTGGGAATGACTTCCCCTTGAAGATAGGCATGAATGAGGTCTGCCCTTCCATCCAGTCAGCTCATGCTTTTGAGGAGGAGATGAGTACTTTTGGTCTCTCCTTCCATTCCAAGAGGGCCAGATTTGATATCATTGGTGAGGCACAAAGGAGGGCTAGCCGGGAGTATAGTCACAAGGACAACATTGAAGACTATTGGGCTAACTTTGGCGATGAGTTTGATGTAAGAAAGAAGAAATTCTCTAGGCTGCCAATGGACCTAGTAAGGTTATATAACATAAAGGCCATTCCTGACCAAGTCGAGGAGGATGAAAATCTGATTCAAGGCCATGTCTTTGAGGCTGTAAAAGATAAGCCAGTTGGAGAAGTTGATTGGTTAGAAGAAGAAAAGACAGAGTTGGAGCAGATCATGACTCCTGTGATTAAGTATACCAAAATGTGGCTCAAACACAAAATGCTAGAATTGTAAAGTGAAGGTGTGCAATGCACCTATGATTTAATGGGAGTCTTGGAGTCTCATTCTGCTTCCGAGGAGTCACATGAGCAGAATCCTAAGGTTAAGGCCAAGGTGGACTCCCCTTTCAAGATCAAGGTCAGGGATGTTCAAACTGAAGAGGTAGCAGAGGCAAGCAAACAAAGGAAGCTCATTGCTAAGAAGAGAAGGCATGCTTCAAAGAGAGGGGCTGAGAAAGATAAAGAGGAAAAGGAAGAGGTGGATGCTACTGCTCCTTTGCTCAAGAAAAGAAGACTTGTGAAGTTGTCACAAAAGAAGAAAGGGGCTTCCATGGCACAGAAAGAGGTTGAGACACCTGTGGTAGAAATAGAAAGTTCAGGGGAGAAAACACAGGTATACATGAGGAGGTCAAGGACTCCTTCCCCAAAGGATGCTACAACAAAGGAGGATGTTCCTAAGTCCACCCCTATCATTGAACAAGAGAACATACCCCCTCCTAAAGATACTGGCAGTGTGCCAGAAGGGTCAAGGAAGGATGAAGATCCTAAGGACTTGGGTGAAGAAGATTTCCAAGAAGGAGACCTCTATAATGCAGAGGTAGAAATTGATAAAGTGATTCAGTCTCCTTTGGTGACTTATGCAGACTCACTTGCAAAGGATTAGGAGGGAAAATCCCCTCAAAAGGAGGAGATACCAGCTAAGATTCCTTCACTGGCACAGGTTATTTTAGAGGAACAGTCTCAGGAGAAAGAGGATTCGGCTAAGGAGATTCCTACAGAGCCAAGCATTGAGAAAGATGCATCTAATGTTCAACAGGAACAAGATAAACAAGACAAGGTGCAAGCAAAGTCCATTATTCCAGATTGGTTGGAAAGAGAACTGAAGAGCAAATTGGTAATAGTGGAGGACATTCCTCCCAATTGGGATGACCTAATGGCTAACATTGGAAAAAGTAAAACAAAGAAGAAGGCTAGGGTCATCTCCATGATTGAAAGAGATGGATCCGGCAACAAAGTAGCCCATGTTGCTACTCCTGCTCCTGATAAAGATAGAGATGGGGTAACTGCAAAAGATTATCATGTGCAGACCGTCGATCTAGGGCATGCATCTATGGAACAAGATATTGAGGAGTATGAAGGCTCCAGTGCTGTGATCCTTGGCCGATTGAGGAAGGAGGTACAGACCAAGCATGAGTTGGAAAAGGAGAATGAGAAATTGAAGAGGTACTTGTAGGAGTTGATGAAACCCTTGTAGTCCATTGGCTCCTCCTCCTTTGCTGCTGGTTTCTTGCCTCAAGAGACAATCTCTGAGCTTGAAAAGATGAAAGGCACTACACATGCCACAGTTGGTTGGTTGCAAGGAGTCCAAACCAAAGGAGATGGTGCCATCAAGGATATCTTGTCGACTGCAGGGGATGCCATGAGGTCAGTAGAGTGGCTAAAGACTGTGCTAGTCCAAGACAGGGAGGACACTGATCTCCTATTGCAGAAAACAAGGACCATTATGGAATACATTGAGGATCAACTAGTGAAGAGTGGGATTCTTCCTTTCCCAAGGGTTTTTGAGCTTTGGGAATGGTTTGAGATCTTGCAGATGAGGCAAAGGACCTTGAAGAAGATTCATAAACAAGGGAAACAGATTGAGGACACCTTGACTGGCATTTATGACAGGTGTATCTCATTCTTTGAAATTATGAGAGGGAGGAAGAAGTTCGCTCCAAAGCATCTCAATTTGGAACAACTCGGGAAATGGTGGAGAGATGTCTACTCTCCAGTTAGTGAAGGTCCAGTCACTAAACATCAGCTAGATGATGTTGCAACCTACATTGCAGTTATTGACAGGTATTTAACAAATAGGGCTGATTGGGATGGCACAGTAAGGCAAGCAAGAGATGACATCAAGTCTCTAGAAAGAAAAGTTAGGGTTTTGCTTGTGCCACCTATTGCTGAATTGGACAGAGTATTGCTGGCAGTGCATGGTGAAGTGGAGCGTGCTAAAGACAAGGATGGGAAGTAGTTATATAGGGCTACATCAGAATTTGTGCTTCCCATTATCCACATGCATTGCATCGAAGTTTTGAGACCCCAAGCCGACTTAGATGAAATTGGTGCAAATTGCACATTTCATGTTGTATTCAAATATCTTTGAGGCCAACCTATTGTATGGCATTTATTATTGTAAAACCCTTATTTAGGCCGACCTATTGGGGGTTCTCTATAAATTGGGCATGCTGCCTCATTTGTGATAGAGGATAGATATATAGAGTAGCATATAGTGGAGAAGTTAGTAGATTTCATATTTGAGCGAATTAGGGTTTACCTTCAAGCAAGTGTTGTAACAGAAGACTGGAATTGTTGCCATTTTGGATGAATTAATATAAGGATGTTGTGATTTGGTATCTCTCTTGTATTGAGTTTTGTTTGGCATGGTTCTTGTTGTCCTATCTTTAAAATTGCTTAAGTTTATTGTTAGATGGTTTAGTGATGCTTAAGGTTTTATGCTTGGAATGTTTGCAGCGATCTCTAGTCCATACTTTTTGCAGTTAGCTGATTGTTAGCCGTTTTGCAAAGTTAGCCTAGGCTTAAAATTGTGCTTAGTTCAATCACGAATGTTTGTTCATTTCAAATGCAATAGGGTTGTGATGAATGAATGTCCATGATTTGAATATCTTTAATACTTCAAAAGATTGCACTATTACTATGAGATTGCAGATTTATCTGGGTCAAATAGAAAGTAGTTTATGAGAGATCGGTCCATTTTGAGCATCTTATCTTTTGGCATTGTCAATCTTAGGGTTAGAATTAATCTTTGAATTATCTCTGAAACCTTTATCTTTTGTTATTTTCTTTATTATCTGAGTTAAATTGAGGGTTTGAAGTATCAATATATTGCTAGATCTAATAAATTCGAGTCCAGTGTTTGCTTGTAGTAAGGTCCCTTTGTGATTACCAACATTTTCACATTACCTCTGAGTTGTTTTTTATTGCATTGTCAAGACCTGACATTAGAGACCTTGGGGTTATCTCTTTTCCCATAGAGATTTACCTTTCAAGAGAGATAGGATATCATATTCTGTCTGAGTTGTTGTTGTGCAGAAAACACCATCAACATAGTGAAATTAGTTTGGACTCAAGAGGGAGTATCATTCTTCCAAAACTTCAGATTCTCCTATGTTTCTTTCACAGAAATTGTTATGAAATAACTTGCACAATAGAAGAATATAATAAGATATACTGCAAATACTCGATAGTAATATGCCACTTCGAGGGAGCAATCTCCTAATCCACTTTGAGGGGGATACCTCCAATAGTCTTCAATAAGAACACAATACTCAACATGACGATAATAACATACCTCCTATATATACCATAATATGCCTAAGATATCACCCAGGCCGACCTAGATAACCCTATATAATCCTTAGGCCAACATAAATAACTAAATAACAATAAAATAATGGTAATACGATTTAATTAAGAGTCAAGGTAGCCACAAGCCAACTACTCATAACACTATACACACTATAGGGGTAGGGGCATAACGTTGCCCTCCTTTTTACAAAAGCATTGTCTTCAATGCTAAGTTTTTCTTTTTCTTCTTCTTCATCTCCTTTTTCACATTTGCTTCTTGTTCTTGTTCTTGTTCCTGCTCTTGTTCTTGTTATTGTTCTTCCTCTTTCTCTTGCTCTTGCTCTTGCTCTTGATCTTGTTCTTTCTCTTTCTCTTGCTCCTTTTCTTGTTCTTTTTGTTCTTTTTATTTTTCTTCTTTCTTGTGGCTACTTTTTGTTGTGAAGCAGTTCTAGAAAAATAATTTTGCAATAAATCACACAAATGAAGTCAAAAAGCTCCTTTTTTTTGTAATTTACCAAGACTTTAGGTTGCACTTTCCCAAAAAAATCTCCCAAAGTTTAGGTGTTTTGCAACCTTGAGAAAAAATTTGTTGGAAACCCTAAGTTTGCAATAAATCACTTAATTATGCTCCAATTACTATAAAGTTTTTATTGTAGGCTCCTCTCTTACTACTTCAAAAACCCACTAAAAATTATGAAGAAATTCAACAAGTTTTGGAAGATATGTGCTTTCCAAATAAATTGGGAGGAAACCCTAATTCTGCAATAAATCACTCAATTCTGCTCCAATTCTTTTGATATATGGACTATAGCTGCTTTAATATTCTCTTCAAAAATCAGACAAAAATTTGCCAAATTTAGGAGATATATGTTTTACAAAATGACCTCCAAAATTGAAAAAATGTCTTATTATCATGGTGCCAAGATCATGCTCTAATACCACTTGTTACGAAATAACTTGCACAATAGAAGAATATGTTGCAAATACTTGATAATAATAATATGGCACTTCAAAGGAGCAACTTCATAATCCACTTTGAGGGGGATACCTCCAATAGTCTTCAATAGGAACACAATACTCAACATGATGATAATAACCTACCAATACCTCCTATATATACCATAATATGCCTAGGATATCACCTAAACCGACCTAGATAACCCTATATAAGCCCTAGGCCGACCTAAATAACTAAATAACAATATAATAATGATAATATGACTTAATTAAGAGTTAAGGTAGCCACAAGTCGACTACTCATGACAAAAATGGATTACTAAGGTTGGCAAGCCCAATTCTGATTCTGTTTGGCAAAGCCTCACTTGTTTCATGGCTGCTTATGCTAAGGATTGTTTTGCCTCTTCTGCTGTTCTTACAAAGAAGAGATTGCAAGCTTCTGCTTCAAAGGATGGGAGAATTTTTTTTCCCTTCTCTGGTGAAGTTGGTCAGGTTGTCATAGGAGTGTTGCAGGTTAGGAAGCTTGTTGACTCAGGGCTCTCTGTTCATTCTGATACTCAACCCTCCAATGAAGGTCTGGCTCATTTGGAGGATGAAGAAAATGTTTTACCGTCCAATGAGATTCTAAACATTTCAGTCAGTCAAAAAACTTAAGCAATTTGTGGTCCCTTAAAAAAGAAAAAACTTTGGAGGATATTGCTACAGGTAATCTCTTCAATCAATAGTTTTCTTCACTGTGGAGGCTCTAAATCTTTGGCTGAGATGGTAGATACTGGCAAAGAGGAGGGGTGGGATGGTTTGGATTGTCTCCCTCCTGTGTCTCAGTATTTACCATCAGTTTTGTCTACAGGTAAGAAGAGAAGAGATAGGATATCAGAAGGAGAAAGGTTGTAATTGGAGCCGAGGGACTCCTTTGGCGATGACTCACAATGAACCATGGAGGCTTTCATTTCCTATAAAGGAAGGAGGTTAACCACAGCATGATACAGAGATGGTGCTTTTCTTTGTTGAAGTTCAGTTGAGGTTCCATTGTGGAGAGGGCAGATTCCAAGTGTTTTTTCAAAGTTCCGGCAGGAGTTTTAGGCTTTTGGTTATTTGTTTCCCTTGGCTTTGTTAAGCAAAGGCATTTTGTTGAGGCTTTGCCTCTTTGTTTGGTTAAGTGCTTCAATATTTTTTATATTTTTCTGGTTATTAATGAGGGGCCCAATAGATTCCCTCAAATATCTATCAAAAAAAAAATGTTCAGGGTTCCAATTTAGCATTCAAAGTTGTTCCAAGTGTCGAGGTTTCAGAAATCAATGTTTTGAGTTCCTGGATTTTGGGTTCTAAAGTTTCGAGTTCCAAGTTCAAGGATTCAGTGGCACTACTCAAGGCAAGACATGGGCCTTGGTGGTCTCAAAGATACACCAATCCATCTACAATTCACCTGTACACAATCTTTCATAGGTGATCTGTTCTGACACAAATTTTTATAATTATTCTTCAATCCACAAATAGTACAGAGACAAAGATTCCAACAAATTTCATTTTTGTCTTGGCCTGTTACAATGAGAACACTGAGAACACTGCAATGCTTAAAATGGTTTGTTTGTAACTGTATTAAAGCCAACATGGCAAATGCAACAAATGTGGTCAAGACTACAAATGCCATATGACAAAATCTCAGGAAAAATGTTGGCTCGAAAAAGTTGACTTGCTAGGTCCATGCAAGAGGCATGGTATTAATATTCCCTGTGGACACATCCACCTACACACACCGACAGCCCCAGTTAATGTGGGTTCTAAAATGTGCCTTTTAGCACTAACAAATCAATAAATTGTGGGGAGATGGGTCCCATGCTTGTGGACCCCAATCAGCAAAAATTCTTTTCATTTTATGTTTAGATCTTTTGTTTAAACACGATGTTTCCTTGATGGAAATGTTTTTCAGTCTACAAAAAATAGATGAGATGGTAATGCAAAAATATTTTGCAACTGTCTTTTTCCCATGGAAATGGCTCCAAGGTAAAAAATTTGCCCCAGGATCTCCTAAGACCAAATCCAGCATGATTAGCTGCTTCAGAAATTCCAGGGCAAATCAACTGTGGCAGCAAGGACTAGAGGATTGAGTCTGGTACCATAGCCTACAACTTTACAAGAGATTAATAATTAGAACCACAAGTTTGCCATACAACAAAATGAGCAGCATAGGAAACCATTATTAATGGCTTATGTTACCAGGTTCTCAGGACCCAAACCAAAATGAATTGGGTACTGGTCCCAGTTCTGGTTCCCCTCGGAAGCATGCAGGGTTCTTCAAACTTGTTAGGTCCTTCCCCAGAAACTTTGACAGTGTTTCAAGGATGCTTCCAGGAAGGAACCAGCATTTCTAGGTTGATTCCGAGACAAAACCAAAGCAGGTATCTTCTGAAAATTTTGAAAACAAAAATTATATATAAAACAATAAAATAAAAAAGAACTTAACTTAAATCATAATTTATAAACCTATGATATTTTGATTTATAAAGTGTTTTATCGGTTTTGTTTTGTTATTACATGTATTATTTACATAACATCGAGTTATGCTTATGAAACTCTGACAGCATTTCAGGAATGCTTCCAGGAAGGAATCAAAATTTCTAGGCTGACTCCAGTATAAACCCAAAGCAGGGATCTTTTGAAAATTTAAAAAACAAAAACTATATAGAAAACAATAAAATAAAGAAATATTTTAACTTAAATCATAATTTATAAACCAATGATATTTTGAATTATGTAGTGCTTTGTTGGTTTTTGTTTGTTTTTACATGGATTATGTACATAGCATTGATATTATGGTTATTTTTCTTTAAATAATCGATGTACAGACACTTCCAGAGGAACCATATCCAGGGTCCTAAAAAGCTAGCGTTTCCCATATCCATTTCATAGTAACTTTAAGGATGATTCTGGATTTGGGGTCAGCTCATCAGCTAAGGAAGTAGCAGGTGGGACAAAAATGGTACAAATTTTCCATCAAAAAATTGATCACAATATGTAAAGGGACCATTTGAGCCAACAAAGCCCCTACAGCAATTTACCACCAAACTCCTTTCGAAACAATGCAAACATAAAGGTGTCTACATTAATTCGTGTGCAGTACATGTTAGCATGCTTTCAAAAGGAACTATCCCTAAAACATTAAAACCCTGACTTTTTGGTTCACAGTCCAAGTTTGTTTCTCATTTCTCATCCCTTGTAGGATAGGCTGCATCATTTGTCTCTTTCATAAATATTATTTTTGGTGTTCCTTGGCATTTTGTGAAGATGATTTTATGCTAAAGCCTGAAATTGTTCTGTGTTCATGATTTGAGGATAAAAGGAGTTATTTTTTCCAGTTTCTTGTTTTTGTTGTTTAAGAGATTGAGCTCATATATCAAATACTTACTTATCTAATTTTTGGTATCCAAATTTAGCTAATTATTGAGATGATTGAAATTTGTATTTTAGTAAGCAATGTTTGCCTTAACTATTAGCAAAACCTACATTTGTTATGACAAAGTTCAAACCCCTCTGCAAATAGTTGGGGAACTCATACAACCATTTAACATGGACCATTAAAAGGAATTTCAGCACATTACTGTCTTTTACAAACAAATCATTCTAGCCTCTTGAAAGCAGCCCTGCCAACCTGACAACATCTAGAGAGGGCTTCTACAGTCAGTAATTAAATGCTTCAAATGTGCTACTCTGAATAAATATACTTAAGAATTTCCTGACAACTTTTTAACAAGATTTTGTTTGACAGCATTGACAAAAGTGAAAAGAAAACATACTCATTCTTATCTGATGGAAATGCTTCTTTCCTTACACAAGCCCAATCTTTGGCTTCACCCTTGTCCTGGTTCACTGTTTGAATCACTTGCATTGCAGCATCTTTCAACCACTTATGCAACTCAGGAAGCCTCCATATAATATAATTCTTTTCCACATATATCTGTATGAGATGTTCAAGTGAGGGACTTCCTGCTTCAGCATATGCAAAATGTGAATGCTTAAGAATTTGTGGCCATGCTCCATCCTTTAAAGGTGCCTTGTCTACTATCTTTTTCAAAACTAAAGGGTGAAGCATGAGTGCTTGCTTAAGTAAATCAATGGATGGTACAGAATCTGTTTGAACTTGAGATTGCTTCATTGGTGCCTCACATTCTAGATAGAAGCGTGCAACTGCCAGAGAAAATGAAAAGTTTGGAAGGAGCCAAAGTGAATTGTCACTCACATATTGATCAGCAAACAACTCCAACCATTCATATTGCTTAGCCCTCAGAGAAAAATAATCAATACAAAATTGGGCCCCAACAGGGTCATCAGAATCCAATGAAAGTAGCATTTTACAAACTTCAAGAGCAGACCGATGACAACCTCTGCGGTCCAAGTTTTGCATATGACAGAGAAGGGCTGAAAATAATGGCTTATTTGAATCACAGCTATAATATAGTCTACAATCACCACGAATTGGATTAAATAATGGATGCCATGCACACTCCAAAGCATACAAAGACTTCTCAATTGCTTCAGCAGACCTTTGGTACTCTCCAGCAAACTTGAATGCATCTGCAAGAGCTAATAGTGATTCCACATGGTAAGGATGTTGAGCCAATACAAATGCAATACCTTGTAGATCATTCATGCCCTTTGCTGCTTCAAACTTCTTTTGTGCATCCAAATATGAGGATGAAGGAGTGTACCTGACCAATCAAAGTACCAAGGTCAAAACCTGGCATTATTCAGTTATTTGTTTAACATGGCCCCGTCCAATTGAAGATTAGCAAATAGTTTGAATGAATGCACTAAAAGTAGAGATTAAAGATTTACAGAGCAAGATAGAACATAGTGCATAGGAAACAGTAATTACAGTTATCCAAACAAACAGACAAATAAATTCTCCCATATAGAGTGCATGCATATATTCATATATCCACTTACAAACCTGTGTGCACACTTATTTTATATGCAAGAAAACTTGTGTGCATCACCAATATCCAAAGGGATTATGGCCAATAACCTGAAAATCTAAAGACCCAGCAAAGCACCAAAAATCAGCCTACAATTACATAATTCACCTTAAACATGCAATAATATTTTACATGCATTAAAAAATATATATATCAGTTATTTGGCATAGATCAAAATTAGAGAGCATGAACTAACACACTTAAATGATAGCACTCTTTTGATGTTCACAAATAATTTCTTCTCTTCAAAGTAGCCTTTCACACCAAACAGAAATAATATATCATCCTGCTTACTCAAGACTTTGAAGCAGAAACAATAGGCAAGTTG
Source organism: Sequoiadendron giganteum (assembly GCA_007115665.2). Taxonomy (NCBI): domain Eukaryota; kingdom Viridiplantae; phylum Streptophyta; class Pinopsida; order Cupressales; family Cupressaceae; genus Sequoiadendron; species Sequoiadendron giganteum. The sequence continues at coordinate 409,181,370 of CM021105.1, read as the reverse complement.
CATTACAATCCTGATATCTTGTTGTCATGATTGTGCAAGGCCAATGTTGAACCCAAAAGGATTTATAGCTTTTAAAAGAAATAGTAATGATAATATCCAAGAAAAAAGCAAAAACTGAAATCTGAATCAAAGTAAAAATACATATCAAAAGCTTTTCAGCAATATATGGCACACATTTTAACCAAAAAAACTTAAACAAGCAATTATGCATTACAAAAACCTAAGAATATTTAATATATGGCATGCCTATATTCAGTGAATGTACAAAAAAATGACTATCATATATACCCCTTTTGAATCTTGATTCATTATTAGCACCGAAGATTGGTATTTATTGTGGAAGTTAATGGTGACTCCCCAACACCCCCAAGAACAGTTGCTAGACCAAAACAACTTCCACAAGAGAGAAAATGGCAAGAAGGCTTGCTTCAACAATGCAAGATTGAATAATGGCTGAATATGCTTGTATACAAATGTACATGAGATGCCTTGCTTATAAAGGCAAGGTAGACAGATAGGATTAGACAAGATTATGACAAGTGTTTTAATCCTATGACATGAGACAACTAACAAACTAACTACCTAGGAATCAAGCAATACTAGCTAGTTAAGATAAGTTCTAGAAAAGCAAACTAAGAATTCTAGAAAAAAATTTATATCCTAAGTAAACTTAACCATGTGAATATGTCCCTTAATTACCTAGTGAATGAATTAGCTACTTACAAGACATTTACTCACACCAACATTTATAATTGTCACTGCCACACACTTCAGCAAGATTAGAAGAAATCTCTTTGAAGCCTATTTGTCATTTAGACGATTGAAGCAACATCTGTTAGTTGGAATTAATTCTTTAAATGTCTATTTAGTATTTGCATCATCCATTGATCTCTTCTATCACAACTGATTCATTGAACTATGTAGTTCCGTGCAATAAAGAGGATTGTTTTCCATGATTCATGCATACCAGACATGTACCACAACAGAGTTGATATGGATGGCTTCTAGAGTTTATTTTTGGCTTCATTCGTAAGTTTGTCAAATATGTTGTAAGGTAAAAATCAGTAATGTAAGACACTAACCCTAGTGTCTATTGTTGTATAGATTAGATGTCTCATAAATGTTGCTGTAGTTGATATTTCTTTACATGAATAAAAATTGACCAATGAAATTCTTATAAAAAAAATAGTATAGTCAAAAATAATTCTGGTCTAGATAAAAGTTGAACCAATGCCAAGTTGGGCAAAACAAGCACTCTTGCCAAGAGTGCAGAGGGAAACTACTGAAATTTCACCGTTCGAAGTGTTGGGGTGATCCCTCCTGTGATGAGCTGTAATTCCCAAATCACTAGAATCACCCACCACCAGCAACCAATGTGTACACCCTGTTTGGGAATTTGGGAACTTTTCCAATGGCTAAAGTTAAAACTCAGGTAGATAATTAGTACATGATAGTGTTTATCTATAGTTGTTCTTCACTATAGAAAGGAAGGAGCACTCCCCTGATATTGACCAACCCAAACTACACCCCCCATCATCCCTAAGCCCGAACTCAACCCCAAGGACCCCATTGTAGAGTGGGGTCATTTATCAACGAAATCATTTACTCCACCAACATCAACCCCACCCCCTACTTTAGATAGGCGGGACACTCATCAAGAAGAGCTTATCTACTTGTTTTCTTTTCTATGCTACATTCTTTGCTAAAAAAGGAATGACTTGTGATATGATCTACAACCAATTTGGATGTAATCACATTCACATCAATAGTCTTTCCTACTTTCCTACAACATCCAAATCGTTTTTCACATCAATAGTCTTTCCTACTTTCCTACAACATCCAAATCGTTTTTCAACTCCCTCAAGGGATACTTGTAATAACCCATCCTTAATTTTTCAGGTTTCACCCGTTAGCCTTAGCCAAACAATAATGATAAGCAGTTGTAGTAAACTACCTTCCACTTTCCAATCACCCAAATCCCAATGTGGGCAAGGTGAGAGCATACATTGGTAAGGTTACAATGCATTAGCTAACAATCAAAATAACCAACTGAAGTAAACTCCCTCCAACTTTCTAATCACCCAGATCCTGATTTGGGCAAGGTGAGACCATATGGTGGTAAGGCTTACAATAATTGAACTTCTAAGAAAACCACTTCTTTAGTGGGATGAGTAAGAAAACCAAGTGCAAGAAAGGAAATCATCCGCTTGTTCAGCAAGAATTACAACAAAGCAAATAAGCACTTGGCAGCAAGCCAACCAATCCAAAGAAAAGTCTTTCGCTTGTTCAGCAGCCATAACATGAAAGTAAAGTAAGACTCAACCACTTATTCAACAGGAGTAGTATAAATATAAGAACGTTCAACCACTTATTCAACAAGAGCACCACTTATTCAGTGGGGTAAGTAGCAATATGAATACAAGAGCAAATCACCAATGGTACTACCAATGGTGTTACAATAAGCTCATTATGAAAAGCTTCAGAACATCATATGCTGTTGTTATATTAGGAAAATGATAACATGAAGCATAACTCCCCCAAAAGATGCTACAATGAAAATATAAGAACTCCCCAACAAAATACCACGATAGTACCTTAATATGAAGTCCCAAAATGATGGGAGATGGTCTAGAACATCACTGCCTCAGGTATGATGCACAATTTCAGGTCTGATACAAGGCAACAGCAGTCTGATATGACCAACCAGCAAGCTCACAACTTCACCAAAACACCAAAGCACTCCAACAAAGTGCTAGCAATGCAAAAGACTAGTCTAGGCACCTCCCAATCAATCCAAATAGCAAGGACAAGGCAGTTTTTGAAGCCAAACAAAAGCAAAAGCCAGTACCAACAGCAAGGATGCCCTCAAACCAAAGTGTATGGCCCACCTAGAGGGGCGAGCAGCTCCATAAAATCCAAGACACCTTCAAAAAATCTGAAACCTTGAGCATAGGGGCGCCCAAGGACTAGGAATCCAATGAAACAACACCCACAAAATGTTTGCAAGTTCTCCAATCAACGTGAGTGAATGGGTAGGACAGCTGAGCAATGGAAAAACATGAAGCAGCAACACCAAAATCTGAAAACAACATTCCAAAATGCTCCTACAACACTGCAATCAACACTCCACACCAAACATGTCTAGAAAAAAAAATAGCAATTAGAAACTGAAAGAGAAATGAAAGTCGTCACAAAAATATGCCAAATGGTAACCCCTGCAATGGAGCTACTCCAATGTCCAGCTAGGGAGTATCTTGCAACTCTGAAACTGAAGCCAACCTTGAGGGGTTTCATCCTCAAAGCCCAAGGAATCTCTCTGCAATCCGGCAACACTTCGTTATCATAAGTTTGCATAACCAAATGAGAGCAAGAGGAGAGGTATAAATAGAACTTGAGACCCAAAAATCAAACTCGATTTCCCTCCAAAAGGGACAACACCCTTAGGAAATATTATTTAATTCAAATTTCACTTTAAACCTTCAACATAGGCGTCCACTTTAACCAAGGCAAAAACACCTTTTAAAAACAACTTTAAGTTACCATACCTATGCATAGGGGTGGGGCCTTTTGACTTTACAATTTTATAACTTAAATTGCAATATTTCCTTTTTCGAACTTCAAGACTGGTGGAAGCACTGAACTACCAAAAATGACAAAACCCAACCACTAAAACTGCCACTATTGCCGAAAATAAAAATCCTACACTGAACTACTGCCAAGACCACTACCAGAAATAGCATACTACTAAAAATAGTGTGTCCAAACTCAAAATAAGCCCAATTCGAGGTGCAGTTGTGACTTACTAACAATAGTAAGTGCTAAAAATAGACATTGCTAGAAATAGCAATTCTACCCACCAAGGATCTCAAAAAACCCAAAAAACACTCTAGCAAGCCACTACAATTATCCCCTAAAAAGCTGACAAGAATCCTCCAAGAATCTTGGGATCCCCTGAAATGCCTTTGAATAGGCTACGAGACTTCGGAAATAGGCTAACGATCACTAGAAAGCTTAGGACCGAAAAGGGGACATTATAGTCATCCCTCCTCAAGATTGCTTTATCACTAAGCAATCGCAAGCCATGCACTAATTGATTCTGAATAAAACTCAATATGACTCCAAGATCCCAAATAAGTCCAGGAAATTTGTAGCTCCCCCAACTAGGAACACTGTTTTGTTGGGTACCTGCAAATGTAATCTCCTGAAGTTCCCCTATAAGAAGAGCAATCAATCTCAGCAAGATCTTAGTCAACTCCTTGGAGAATTGCTCCCCACAATCAGAACCTTGTGGCACCCCACAGGTAAATTTGAGAAAGTTAATGCTCACTTCCTCATTCTCAACTTGTTGCACTCCATCATCATGGCCGTAACTAAAAAATAACCCGTTGTCCCAAACATAAATACAAGTAAATGGATTAGAATAACAACTGATTGGTGCTTGTACACTCCTCCCACACAGATTTTGATTGCTCAAATTCAACATCCCCTTCATCTGAAGCCACAAGTTGATCCTACTAAGGGGCTGAATGGACTGAAAACATGCATACTTGCAGCTTTCCAAGTTTCAAATGGTCAACTTGAGGTCCAATTTTTGAAAAATCAGCACCCAAGAAGAACAGCTGCTGCAAAACTGAAAAACCTCAGCCAAAATGACACTTTTGATCATGTCCTTGGTTAGAAAAATCCTCTCAAGTGTCACCAACTCACTAAAGTGCCAATCTTTGCTCAAGATCGCTCTCCAATCCTTTGGCAGGGACATCAATGGATTCATAAGATGACTGCAAAAAAAGGGAACAGCAGCAATTTGTCCATGCCTACAATCTTGGGCACGGAAAATCTCTCCCAAAGCGACTCCATCATGTTGGGGCTGCCAACAATTCATCAATTTGTGATCCATACCCAAAGGAAATTTGTGAACATTTGAAACCTCCACACAAAGGCTCACCACTCTAACATTATCTAATTCAACATGATACTCCTCTCCTTGCAATGAATCCACAAGGCCAACCTCCTTATCACAAGGATCCAATCCATCATTCATCATCATAGGAAGCAAATCAACTAGAGATAATGGTTCTTCTATCACCTTGTCTCCATGCATCTAAATAAAGGATTAGGAAATGTGAGCTCTACTTCCATGCAATGACCCAAGCTCCGAATCAATCGATTTCCGATTTATTTTTCATTGGATTGACAAAGGTTGTCATCCAATAATATTAGAGCTAATTGGATTCCCAGAATTATAAATGAATTAAAATCAGAATAATGAACTTTGAGTCAAATATTAATTTGAAAATAGATATAATAGCTGTTTCCAATTTACACTTTAGAAATCATGCTTTGAATATGGTTAGATTGTTGTTTCTGAAGTTATCCTTATATTCATGCAATTGTAGGTGTTGTTTCTGAATTTTACTTATTATTCATGCAACCATAATGCGATGATCTCGGGCTCCTTTGAGCACTTCAGATCTGCTATATAAAATATATATATTACTCAAAAATGTTCCATAACTATTCCATGATCTCCTCCTCACTTCTTGTTATATTTTTATACCTTTATGTCCCTCATGAAAAGAAACATCCTTTGGATGAATGATGTTCTTTTAGAAAGGACATGGCTTTAGGTTTAAGACTAATCGTCGCTCTTGGAAATGTAATCATAGCTTTCACTAATTACTGCCTTGTAATGAACTTTAATTGATGCCTTCTTTAGATAATAAGAATCGGTGTATTCTATTAACCAGTCGATGCTTTTTTTAAATAGCAATAATCCTTGCTAATGATTTTTCAGTCCTGCTTCAATTGGCCTCCAAGGTATACGCACAACCTCCAAGGGTGATGACTTGAAGTGTTATCGGTTGCTACTGGAATAAGTCTGAGTAATTGACGGCCTCCAATCACCAATGGAGTTAATGATAATGTTTGATATGGCACGAGTAGTTTCCTGAATATATGAGTGATGGCATCAATTAATCAATGGCTTCAAAGTAATTCTTTCTATGCTCATAATATATTGCCAAATATATAATGAATCCTGTCACTTCAACATGGAATGAATCCCGTCAGTCATAATAGGCCCCGATAATATTCCACAAGGCATTGTTTTGCTATAATAGTTCCTTGATGCAATTATATTAATGAAAATTAGAAAAGCCCGATAGCAATTGTGGCGCCAATACTATGCTCCTTAATGTATATTTGCTTGATCACTTTCTAGGTTGTAGCGATTCCTATATAGCAGCAGTGTTAATTATTGAATGTCAATATAATACTTGGCTCATTAACATTGTGGAGCGGTACCTAAAACTCCCTCGTTCGGCACAAAGGGATAATAACTATATTTGCAAGTTCGTCACTATCTTTTGATTATACGATGTTATATTCTTCATTCTTCTTTAAACTATAGTTGTTTTTATATATATGTGCCTCAATATAAGATAACGGCCATCAATAGATAAACAATACTTCATTATAAACCCAACATCTTCCAATTATGATTTAATGTTCATAATCGAAATAGCAATGAAATAACAATACACCAAGCAATCCATCAACACCAGTATCTTAAAATAAATGTGACATCACTATCAACAATATTGGTTATCCAAAATGGGACATTACATTCCATGTCAAATAAGGGATTATCGCGAGTTTGGAAACTACTTCCATCTCTTGCTTGGACCCTATTCCTTGCATCATCTTGCACGTAACAGTGATGGATCTTCGTTAGTCATTCCTTTCAATACCACCTTCCTATCACCATCTTGAAATTTCAGCTCCATGGATTTTAAGTTCAAGGTGATTTCCCCTAAGGAACGGAGCCAATGCATACCTTAAACGACATTTGTGCCTCCAATGTTGACAACATTTAAGTCATCATTGACTTCATAGTGGTTTAACGGGATCCTCAATTGTGGTATCATCCTAACACAAGACATTGTGTTACAATTGGCAACCATAACTTTGAAACCTCCAAATTTTCTAGTTTTGAGCCCACGTTCCACAATATCTTTGTCAATGAAATTATGAGTAGCACTAGTGTCAATTAGAGCAACAACTTGCTGCCCTTTCAACAACCCTCAGTTTGAAAGAATTACTTCTTTGAAGGGTCAAAATCCTTGCAAGAGTGCCACCATTCTCCTTCACTTTCCCACTCTCTTCGTCTGAACCTTCTTCTTCATTTCCTTTGCTTCAGCTTGCTGGTCTGAATATTCTGATTCTAATCCATTAGCTGAATAAGCCTCCAATTGACAGTTATTCCCCTTTTTCCCAACACTTGTGACCTAGGGCCCATGGCTCTTTGCATGTGAAACAAAGATTCTTCTTCCTTAGCTCTTTTTTGTAGTCTTCCTCCACCTTCTTTGCAGGGTTTTCTTTGGGCTGCATGTTCTCCTTGCTATCAAGCCTCTTGTCTCTATCATGTGGGAAGGTCTTTGGTGGAAATTTGTTCTTTGGGGTTACAAGCTCCATGCTTCTTGCCTTGTTGCCTCATGAAGAGTTGGTGGGTCAAAAGCTTTAACCCAACCCTTCAATGACTCCATCAGGCCTTCACTGAAAAGGACTACAAACCTCTTCTTCGTGACACCAGGAACCATGACGGAGAGTCTTTGGAACTTTGAAATGTAAGGGTTAAGTGAACCAAACTGCTTCAATTGCACGAGCTCTCTAAAATGTATTTCAAGATCCTTTTTATCAAACCTCCCAACAAACTCATCATATGTAGTAATCAAATTATGGCCAAGTGTGATAAGGCCATGATACCACCATTCGTGAGCTACTCCATCAAGGTGCAAAGTGGCAAATTTGATTGCCTCATCTTTTAGCATGGGTTTAAGTGACAAGTAATTATCAAGCTTCTACACCCAAGATCTAGCCGTGCACTTATCACTCCCATCAAAGTGTGCCAGTATTACCTTTCCAAGAGCATTCTGGAAATCTCTCTGCATCGATGGCCCTTTGTTCTCCACTCTTCCACCCTTTTATTTCACTGGTGGAGGTATTGATCCAAGGTCAATAACTCACAAATCTCAGTTGGTAGAGGAACATACTCCATATAGGTTGTCCTAACTTCATCTACCAAAGGTACTTGCTCCTCTTGAGCACCCTATGGCTCCCCCCTACGTGTGAATGTGGGTTGCATGGTCTAGGAACATACCCTAAAACTACTATAGTAGTGTGTCCACCCGTGTTTGACTAGTCGGTGGAGCTAGTTTCACCTTGTGGCACTTGGCTAACTTGTGGAATACCTTGGTTCATCTTTGCCAACAACTGCGACATCATGTCCAACATAATTTCAAGCTTTCTCTCTATTCTTTCATCTAGATTTTCAAGTTGGCCTACTGCCTTCCCCTTGTCTACCATAACCTCAACTAAACTATCACTATTTATGGAAGAATTCGAATGGATCCCAAGAATCCTTGAAACTGTTTCTCCTTTTGGAATTGGTGGGGGTTGCAACTGGTTTTTCTTTTGTTCTCTATCATAATACCTCCATTCTCTTTCACTCATAGATGATTATAGTTGCATTGCATGTGTCAGCAGCACAAGCTGGCAAGATGACCAGCTCTGATACCACTGTAATAACCCACCCTTAATTTTTCAGATTTCACCTATTAGCATTAGCCAAACAATAATGATAAGCATCTGTAGTAAACTACCTTCCACTTTTTGATCACCCAGATCTTGACGTGGTCAAGGTAAGCATACAGTGGTAAGGTTACAATGTGTTAGCTAACAATCAAAATAACCAACTAAAGTAAACTCCCTCCCACTTTCTAATCACCCAGATCCCGATTTGGGCAAGGTGAGACCATACGGTGGTAAGGCTTACAATAATTGAACTTCTAAGCAAACAACTTCTTCAGTGGGATGAGTGAGCAAACCAAATGCACAAAAGGAAATCATCCACTTATTCAGACAAAGAAAATAAGCACTTGTCGGCAAGCCAACCAATCCAAAGCAAAGTCTTCCGCTTGTTTAGCAGCCATAACATGAAAGTAAAGTAAGACTCAACCACTTATTCAGCAGGAGTAGTATGAAAATAAGAAAACTCAACCACTTATTCAGCGGGATCACCACTTATTCAATAGGGTAAGTAGCAATATGAATACAAGAGCAAATCACCAATGATACTACCAATAGTGTTACAATAAGCTCATTATGAAAAGCTTCAGAACATCATTTGTTGTTATATTAGGAAAATGAAAAGAACATGAAGCATAACTCCCCCCAAAAGATGCTACAATGAAAATATAAGAACTCCCCCACAAAATACCACAATGATACCTCAATATGAAGAACCAAAATGGTGGGAGATGGTCTAGAACATCGCTGCCTCAGGTCTGATGCACAATTACAGGTCTGATACAAGGTAATAGCAGTCTGATATGACCAACCAGCAAGCTCCCAATTTCACCAAAACACTATAGAACTCCACCAAAGTGCTAGCAATGCAAAAGACTAGTCTAGGCACCTCCCAATCAATCCAAACAGCAAGGACAAGGCAGTTTCCGATGCCAAACAACAGCAAAAGGCAGTACTAACAGCAAGGACAAGGCAGTTTCCGATGCCAAACAACAGCAAAAGGCAGTACTAACAGCAAGGATGCCCTCAAACCAAAGTGTACAGCCCATAGTTTACATACTCGGACTCAGAGAGTACTCGGCAAGCCCAAAATTTTTGACTTGGCAAATACTCGGCAAATTAAAAAGTAGCAAAATTTCTCATGAAAACACTTTTTTTTGCAAAATTCAATTACAAAATGCATCAAATGAGTCTAAAAACCATGAGGGAGTGTTTTATATTAAATTTCATAGTTCAATACATATGGATTACAAAATGGCATCATTATACGAAGCCACATAGTGAAACTGGTAATAACTATAATGAATTTATGATGATTGTATTTGAAAATCATCATCATAAATTTCATATCTAGGCAATTACAATTTCCTCTTCCCCAACCTAGTGAAAAATTGGGAGGTAGAGGGTATGGTCCTTGCACTCGATTCTGGCTCCCTGCTTGCCGTAGAAGATTGTGGCAGTGGCTCCACCATGCTGGTAGGTGGCAGTGGCTCCTCCTCCACCACATCAATGTCATCCAATCCAATCTCCCCTACTTCTACTGCAGGCAAATCCTCCATAGCTTGCCTCTCGAAATCAGCAATCTCATCCTCTGTAAACAAGGAGGCCTCATCATCCTGTACGGTCCAATCACTGTATGGATCAATGTCATCCAAATCAATGAGCTCATCTGAAAAGTCCTGCACCTTTCTTGTGCGAAGCCGAAGATTATATTGCACAAAAACAAGATCATTGAGGCGTTGTTGAGTCAACTTGTTACGCTTCTTCGTGTGAATGGAATCAAACAAACTCCAGTTTCGTTCACAGCCAGAAGCACTACAAGGTTGAGACAAAATTCGGAGGGCTAGCCTTTGCAAATTTGGAGTTCTTCCACCCCAATCATCCCACCAAGAACCTACAAATAAGATATTCAAGTTTTTGTAAATATTGATAAACAATATTGTAATAAGTTAATAACTAATAAGTAATAATAATTGTAATTCATAACTTGCAAGATAAAGGCTTCACTTTTTCTTACTTGGTGTTTGGATCTCTCTTCCTCGTTCACATAATGTGGAAGAAAACAAAGGCCCCCTAGCTGCCTTATATTGTTGCAACTCTATAAGGATGAGGTCTTTCACTTCAGGTAAAGGTGTCATCCTGTCAATACATGTGAATAGGCCCTCCATAACCTCTCCATTAGCATCCGTGAAGCCATCAGAGAAGTAGAATTTGGGGTTGAGAAAGTACCCCGCTGCATGAATGGGTTGGTGGAGTTGATTGTTCCACCTTCGATCAATGATCTCCCAAATAGGGGTAAATCTATTTGCATCCCCCATGTAATAGTGTTGGATGGCCTCTTTGGCCCTATCCATTGCTTCATAAAGATATCCCATCACATTTTTCTCACCATCCACCAAGCGCAAAACCCTCACCAATGGCTCAGTCACCTATAAAGTACAAAGTAGAACTAAATTTAAATTACACCTTACAAGGAAACAAAATACTTATAGAATTTTAAATTAAGAATAAAGGATTAAATCTGAAAATTCATTAGAGTTTAAGTTACCTTGACAATCTCTAATGCTCTAGTTGCAAATTGACCATCAAAGATTATTGCTACAATCTTTTCTCCATCAGCCTTCTTTGAGTAAGTTGAGTCTACCCATGGTTGACTCACAAACATCTGCTTCAAGGAAGTCAATAAACTAGTGATACTTTGCAACGTTAGAAAATTAGTTGCAAACCTTGTAGCACCCGATCGCACAAGCTCTTTCCCCTTGGTGTGATCTCTCATCAATTGAAGAACCCATGGGTGATTATATATATATTTTGTTATGTCTCTTGCTTGTTCTACAATTGGTTTCACCCAATCAATTTTTCCTATGTCCTCCAAAAGAAGGTCAAGGCAATGAGCTCCACAAGGGGTCCAAAAAAGTGTTGGATGCCTTGCTTGAAGCAATCTACCAGCTGCCACATATGCCGCCGCATTGTCAGTAACAACTTGGACAACATTTTCTATGCCCACCTCTAAAACAACCCGCTCCAACATCAAACTCAAATTTTCTGCATTCTTTATTATGTTGGAGGCATCAATTGACTTTAGAAAAACCAACGCACCATTTGAAGCCACTATAAAATTGATAAGAGTGCGGTTTCTTCCATCTGTCCAGCCATCTGAAAGAATTGAGCATCCATACTTTTGCCATTTCTTCTTTTCAGCTTCCACAATTCCATTTGCATCTACAATAGCATCTTCAAGTAACCTGCCACTTAAATCTCTTGGACTAGGGGCCTTGTACCCTTTCCCTGCAACTGTCAATGCTGTCACCAAACACTCCCAATATGGACTCCTTGCCACATTGAAGGGAAGGTTATTATAAAACCAAAAATTTGCACAAGCCTTGTCTGCTTCTTTGTGCACCTCCCTATTCCACCCAGTACCTTCCAATGAAGGTTGTGATCCTTGAACATTTCTAGGGACAAAAAACTGGAATTTATTTGAAGTGGATGAAGTGGATGGGGTACGTATACGTGGACCGCGACTAGAGCCCACAATGCCTTGCATATTCACCTCAGAATCTTCAGTCAAATTAGGAGCAATGGCTTCTTGTATGGCTGCTTTTGTCTTTGCCCTCTCCAATTTTTTTTCATCAAGTGCTGCAAGAAGAGCTGCCATCTCTCGTTTCACCTCTTCAGGGGCTTCTTTACATGCCTTTGCATCACGGCAAGGAATACTAGCAAGATGGTATTTGAGGCGATTGATGCCTCCACTAATCTTCTTCTTGCACCAAGTACAAATAACACTCCCTGGTACTGGCCCATAATAGCCATGTTTCCAAGCGGGATCACGGCTACCAGGGGGTCTCCTTTCAATGGCCTGGCTTGAGGCAGCTGTGTCTGAACCAGATGCAGAGGCAGATGCCATTGTGATTAAATATTAACCTGCAATATTAGAAGTTGAATAATAAATATATTAGAAGATGCAACAGATCCAATACAAAGTGAAAGGAACAATCAACTAATTGTTTAACTTTATAATTTCAGTCATTATCAAACAATAAAGTTGTAAACTATCAAAGTGAGACATTTCATTTAGTATGCTATCTGTTCTAATTTCAGTTTTTTTATTCTTATATTTTTATTTTTTGTTGGATGCACATTGATTTAATTTACTTGTATGCAAATTGGCATTGCAGTCCTAACTCCTAACTCCTAACCTTGTTGGTTGTTGCAAATTTGCAGGTGGGAGCAGCAGGTTATCTGTTATCATACTGTATTTAATAATTTATTGCAGATATTCCACTATAAAAGTACTTTGAGACTTTTGATCATAGTTTGCAGATGGGCGAGTAATCTCTTATTCTATGTAGATGAACAAAATTTGTGTGTATGTGTGTGGATTGTCATTGTGCAGCTACATCAACATATGGATATGAGTTTTTCAATTTTCACTTTAAACTTTTACAGTTTTACTCATATCCATATGCTGATGCAGCTGCACAATGACAATCCACACACATCAGAAAAACTGTAAACATGCTGGTGTTGTCTATATCAGATTTAATATTAAAATTTAAAACTTCATTCTTAATAATTTATTGCAGATATTCCACTATAAAAGTACTTTGAAGTTTGAGACTTTCGATCATAGTTTGCAAATGGGCGAGTAATCTCTTATTCTATGTAGATGAACAAAATTTGTGTGTATGTGTGTGGATTGTCATTGTGCAGCTACATCAGCATATGGATATGAGTTTTTCACTTTAAACTTTTACAGTTTTACTCATATCCATATGCTGATGCAGCTGCACAATGACAATCCAGATTCCACACACATCAGAAAAACTGTAAACATGCTGGTGTTGTCTATATCAGATTTAATATTTATTATTATTTTAATTTTTAAATGTAAAATTTCATATATTATTCTATTATTATAAATTAATAATACCATGGGAAAATTGTAAATAATAATATCATTTTTGACATCAAATTTATGATTTATTGTAATTTGTTATTTTAAAACTAAAATTTCATATATTATTTTATTATAAATTATAATAATATCATGGCAAATAATAATATAAAAAGATATTATTATTTGTCATGATATTATAATTTATAATAAAATAATATATGGAATTTTAATTTTAAAATAATAATAAATTATTAAATATGATGTACAAAAGTGAATATTTTATCATTATGAATATTAAAAATTAAGACTCCCATGATATTATTATAAATTTATAATAAAATAATATATGAAATTTTGAAATTTTAATTTTAGAATAATAATAAATATTAAATTGATGTAGAAAAATAAAAAAATTTAATATTTTTATTATTTTATACATAAACGTTTGGAAGCATATATATAAAATAATAAAAATATTAAATCATTTCCAGGCATATGTTCATTTAATATTATCATTTTTTCAAACATATACTATGAAGTATGAAGTATGAAGTTGAAATTTTAATATTCAGGCATATGTTCATTTAATATTAGCATATGTTTGAAAAAATGATAATAGTAAATACCCACGACCTGGCACAGGCGCCGCACAGCCAATGCGAACAGGAACTAACCTGGAAATCGCACAGACTCCAAGTCGCGCAGCCACCACTACAAATCATGGAAATAAATCACGCAGCCAACACTGCAAATCATGGAAAATGAAAAGGGTAAATGTAAACTGCAAATCGTGGAAATAAATCACGCAGCCGACATTGCAAATCGCGGAAAATGAAATGAACGCATCCAAAACGCGGAAAAAATGTGTAAAAAATCCCGCGAAAAGGTAAAAACGACTTGAAAAACGTGTCAAAAACGTGTTACGTTTTCTGTGCCGATTATTTTGTGAGCAAACAGAGATTAATCGGCGAGTACTCGGAAAAAAACAGTAAAAAAACTCGGCTAGGGTTTCCTGCGAGTAAAAGTCAAGATTACTCGCCCAGCCAAAAAACATGCGATTACTCGGCTGCTCGGCGATTAATCGCCGAGTATGTATACAGAGGTACAGCCCACCTAGTGGAGCGACCAGCTCCATAAAATCCAAGACACCTTCAAAAAATCTGAAACCTTGAGCATAGGGGTGCCCAAGGACTAGGAATCCAATGAAACGACACCCACAAAATGTTTGCAAGTTCTCCAATCAGCGTGAGTGAATAGGTAGACCATAGGACGGCTAGGCTACGGAAAATCATGAACCAGAAACACTAAAATCTGAAAACAACACTCCAAAATGCTCCTACAACGCTGCAATCAACACTCCACACCAAAACATGTCTAGAAAACATCATAGCAATTAGAAATTGAAAGAGAAATGAAAGCCATCACCAAAATATGCTCAATGGTAACCCCTACAATGGAGTTGCTCCAATGTCCAACTAGGGAGCATCTTGCAACTCTTAAACCGAAGCCAACCCTAAGGGTTTTCATCCTCAAAGCCCAAGTATTCTCTCCACAATCCGACAGCACTTTGTTATCATAAGTTTGCATGACCAAATGAGAGCAAGAGGAGGGGTATAAATAAGACTTGAGACCCACAAGTTCAAACTCCATTTCCCTCCAAAAGGTACACCACCCTTGGGAAATATTATTTAATTCAAATTTCACTTGAAACCTTCAACATGGGTGTCTACTTTAGCCAAGGCAAAAACATCTTTTAAAAACAACTTTAAGTTACCATATCTAAGCATGGGGGTCCAAGGGGCCTTTTGACTTCATAATTTTATAACTTAAGTTGCAATATTTCCTTTTTCGAACTCCAAGACTGGTGGAAACACTGAACTGCCAAAAAAGACAAAACCCAACCACTAAAATTGCCACTACTGACAAAAATAGAAATCTTGCACTGAACTGCTACCAAGTCCACTACCAAAAATAGCACTTCCTAAAAATAGCATACTACTAAAAATAGTAAGTGTGTCCAAACTTAAAATAATCCCAATCTAAGATGCAATTGTGACTTACTAAGAATAGTAAGTGCTAAAAATAGCAATTTTGCCCACCAATGATCTTAGAAAAATCCAAAAAACACTCTAGAAAGCCATTGCAATTACCCCTTGAAAAGCTAACAAGAATCCTTCAAGAATCTTGGAATCCCCTGAAACGCCTCCGAATAGCCTATGGGACTTCGAAAATAGGCTAACAATCACTAGAAAGCTTAGGACCAAAAAGGGAACATTACAATACTCTAACATATTCACCATGCTCTTTTAGAAGTTGCCTCCTCCCAAAGTCTCATTTTCCCCACTGCCATCAAGGGAAAAAAACCTTACCATATTCACAAGGGAACACCACAAGACTGTTTTGCATGCCCTTCATTGTCTCTTCAACAGTTTGCAAAAGGCCCTTTCAACTCCAAAAATCCAGGGAAACCCGAGGACGCGTCCCCCCCCCAAAATGCCCCGTACCCGTTTCCGGGACGTACCGGGTACCGAGGGACGGCAGGGGACCGTCCCTCTTTTTTCAAAAAACTTAGGAAACGTGCCGGGGACGGGGGGACGTTGTTGACTAGAAGAGGGACGATTGACCGTCCGGGGGACGTCGTTGACTAGAAGAGGGACGGCTGACCGCCCCCGGGGACGGCCAGGGGACGGCTGAGCCGTCCCTCGACCGCCCAGGGGACGGCCGGCCGTCCCCCGCCCTTTAGACACTTATAACTTGAAAAAAAAATCACAATTTTTAAAAATTTCGGCCAAGCATACGTGGCATGTGTGGGCCCCATTTATTTTGACTCTCTTATGAAAGGAAAAGGGCCTCTCTAACCTCATTATGTGCATTTTGTTTGTTTGAGCAGCCAAGGGTTTGAGAGCAAAAGAAGTTGCAGCCATTGAAGGAGAAGGAGCAGCAGCTTGAAGGAGAAGAGGAGGTTGAAATAGTGTTGAAGGGAGTGCAAATCCACTAAAGAGGTATGCATTTTCTTTCCCTATTTTTTTTTTTTCATTTTTTTGCAAAATATGAAGCATACATTGTCTGATTTTTTTTATTTTTTTGCATTTTCAGTTTAAACTTGCATTCTAAAAACAAAAAACATGAGCAGCAGTGAGAATGGAAGTGATAGTGAAGTTGAAATGCAAATTAGAAGGCAAAGTGGTGGGGGTGGTAGTAGAACTAGAGAGCAAAGAAGTGAAAGAACCCCAATCCAATGCCATCCTTCATCAACCAATACCAAAACTATGGAAGACTATGCAAGACACCCATTAAACCCAAAAAAACCATTCCTTCGATATGTTACACCCGTGGGTGAAAGACAAAAAAATTCAGGGGGGAGTAGGGTTTGGTTTTGCCATATTTGTGAAAAAGACTTTAGGGGCAGCTACACAAGAATTAGGTCTCATTTTTTGGGTGAGGTGGGCCATGGAGTTAGAATGTGTCCTTCATTGACAAATGCCCTATTTTTAGAATGCCAACAAATTCAAATAGAGTGTGATGGTGGGGTTCAAGGTGGGTCTCCTTCTTTCCCAAGTGCACAATCATCCATGCCTACTCCTAGTCCTTCCACGGTTGGTAGTAGTGGAGTTCTCTTAAGAGCAAAGAGGAAGGTGAGTGGTAGTGGTAGTGAAAAGGCAACCTCAGTTGAGTCCCTGTTTAATAACCAAGCACGAGAGAGTACTGAATCCGCCATTGCCAAATTCTTTTTTGCACATGCTATTCCATTTCATGTGGCCCGTTCCTCTTATTTTAAACAAATGGTGAGAGAATTAACCACAGTTGGTCCTTCATTCATACCCCCTGGAGATCATAAGCTACACACCACCCTCCTAGACAAAGAGTACTCCAAAGTTAATGTGTTAATGGAGGACATGAGGCAAACGTGGATGAGGACGGGGTGCTCTATAGTGATGGATGGGTGGACTGATTGTAGACGTCGGCCACTCATCAATGTCATAGTCACATGCCCTGCTGGTTCTTATTTTCTTAGAGCCATAGATTGTTCGGGGAAACGTAAGGATGCAGAATTTCAGTTTTCCATTTTGAGAGATGCTATAGAGGAGGTTGGGGCTGCAAATGTGGTGCAAGTGATCACCGATTCTGCACGTGTGTGCAAATCGGCTGGGTTGATGGTGGAGGGTCAGTACAGGCACATATTTTGGACCCCATGTTGTGTTCATGCATTGAACAATGCATTGAAAGACATAGGGAAGTTGGATTGGGTGAAGAAAATAGTGGCAGAAGCTAGAGATATTCAAATGTTTATTTGCAATCACCACACCTCACTTGCTCTCTTCAGAACATTTTCAAAGAAGGAATTTCTCAAACCTGTTGAGACAAGGTATGCCACTCACTTCATTTTGTTTCACTTTCAATTTGTATTCATAATCTGATTTTGTTTTAAATTTTTAATTTTTAATGAATCATTGAATCAATGAATGAACATTGAATGTAGATATGCCACATACTTCATCTTGTTAGAGAGGATGGTAGAGGTGTATGAGCCTCTACAAGCAATGATGGTCAATGCAGAGTGGGCTAGATGGCCTAATGCAAGTTCCACGGACGGAAAGAATGTCAAACAAAAGATCCTCGATGACGATTGGTGGGCCAATGTGAGGTAAGACATTAGATGGCTGATTTTCATATTAATTTCTGATTTTAATATTTTAATTTTATTGTCCAATGTTCCAATTTTTGAAGTTTCTAACATGTCAATTAACTTGTCAACTAATTATTTTGAACTTTTTGTTTGCATTTTGCAGATATATTTGCTCCTTCATCTCCCCTATTGTAGATGTCATCAGATATGCTGATACAGACTCTCCTAGTCTTGGAGAGATTTATGAGACATTTGACAGTATGCTTGGGAAGATCAAGCAAGTTATTTCGACAAAGGACCCCACTTTGGATTTATATGAGCAACACATTGGGCCCATTGTGACTCGAAGGTGGAATATAATGAACACCCCACTTCACATGGCTGCCTTTGCTCTAAATCCAAAATGGTATGCACCAAGGCCTGGTAGGGTGCCTCCATGTGATGATAGTGAGGTTTTAGATGGGTTCACACGGGCCATTGAAAAGATTTATCCAGCAGAGCAGGCTTCACTAGTTCGGTCACAATTCCTAGACTTTGCAAATCTTTCGGGCCCAAACTTGAGTAAACCACAAGCGAGGTTGGATAGAGCTATATTAGCTCAATCAAACCCTATTGGATGGTGGACCTATCATGGGAGGGATACACCGCAGTTGAAGACACTTGCTACTCGCCTTCTTGCACAGGTTGCTAGTTCCTCTGCTGCAGAGAGGAATTGGTCCACGTATAGCTTTATCCACTCCCTCAAGAGGAATAGACTTACCTCTAGACGAGCGGAGAAGCTAGTGGCCGTTCATAGTGCTCTTCGGCTTCAGGATCGGCAGACTCCAGAGTATCAGACTCCAGCTCTACTGGTGGGATATTGATCCCGAGGATGTGGCCCAGGTAGATGAGGAGGAGACAGTTGAGGGTTTGGTTGGGGTTCCGTTGGTTGAGGAGGAGCATCACAGTGGCAGTGACTCAGAGGATGACTCTGATTTTGATGCGGTTATGAGGGATGATTAGGGGCAGCAGTGCTCTTTGACTTTGTTTATTTTGTATTCATTACTGACATTGTATTTTGATTTTCATAGCAAACTTGAAAACTATATGGCAGCAATGTAGCTTTTGGGCATTTTGATATAAGTTTATAAATTATAACTTGGAGGTTGTTTCATGATTCGTGTATGTTAATTTTGAATGCGTATTGAGTATTGGCATAATGTTGGACACAAATGTTATATGTTAGTGTTCTATAATGTGTATTATGCATGCCTTATCCATGTTATCATATGAATATTTAAGATTTCCCTATATTTTTATATAGCCGTCCCCTGCCGTCCCTAATTTTGGCCTCAAAAATCGGAAACTTGGGGACTCGTCCCGCCGTCCCCTGCCGTCCCCGTCCCAGAAACTTGGGGTAACCTTGCAAAAATCCCTTGTTACAATTTGTCGCTAATTTAAACAATAATAAGGGTAAAAATACAAGGGGCAGCAAGATTAGTTGTGTCAGGTTTGGAAACCTGATATTTATGAGAGCTATAGTGAAGTTGGACACAATCTACTGGGTGAGATTGGGCCTAGGGTTAGTGTTTGTGGGGATATATTGTTGAAACAAGTTGAAATGGTAAAGTTGGTTGGGGAGAGAGAGACAAAAGCTACAAATATTACTAGGACACATCCATCCACACCATTGCCATCTATTAACAAATATTCCAATATATCAACTAGAGAGGGCTATGATAGAGGGAAAAAGAAGGCCACTTCTACTACATGTGAGAAAAATACGGTGGTAAGGTTGTTGAATTTGCAAAAAATGTAAGTTGTTGATTCAATGGCCAAATTTTTTTATGCCCATACCATCCCATTTCATTTGGCAAGGTTTCCTTAATTGAAAGGGATGTTAAAAAATGCAATGGCACTTGGACCCTCTTCTATTCTCTCCTTGCATAACACAGAGAGTGTAACTCTCTCCTCAACAAACAATATTCAAAGGTGAACATATTGATGGAGGAGATGAGGCAAATATAGATTAGAAGTGATTGTTCCATTGTCATGGATGGCTGGACTGGTATTTTGTGAGGAAAATGGGCAGAAATTATAGAAGCTAAATAAAAAAAATTGCACAAATAATAATATTATGCTTCTATTCCACATCATATTCGTTCAATAAGATATTACAATTATATAGGATGAGTAGTCTAACTCCTATAACAACACCACTAACCTCTCACACTAAATTTAGGTGGGTTCTTCAACCACCTTAATTCTCTCCCTCCTATTTTCACTCCTAAATCTCTACGTGAGTTGTGTTAACAACTCGCTTACATTATTAGGCTCACAATAATATAATATTAAGTTGTTTCTTATAACTCTGTTTTATTACACATACTAATAATGCTAATTTAAACACCCATGTGAGGAACACAACCGCCCCTCCCCCCCCCCCCTTAGTGCAAAACATGAGGAGAAAGTACACATGAACTGGAAACAAAATCATATGCCTATCTGGATCTTTCTACACATGATCACCTACATACAAGAACTTATCTCGCATTCACTTCGAGTGAACTTATCACTGGCCAACCACACTTCCAAGGAGTTTAGCAATCAGAGGATCTTTGTAGATAGTTGCTCTCCTATACAAATGTTTACAACATCAATGATATTTACATTCTCCTCTTTTCAATCTTAGCAGGGGAATGTTTACAATGTTTTATTTTGCACACAACAATGAAATGAAATGCCACTAATACAAAAGACAACCTCATCATTAGTGGTTGACGAGAGGCACTATTTAGCCTCCTTCCTCCAATGCCTCCAACCTCCAATAAATTTGCTACTTAGAAAATTTGGCATTGAAGCTCAATTTTAGAATGCCCCCACCCCCCACAAGATGGATGTCGCGTACAAGCGAAAGTGCATCCAATTATAATTGAGGCAATTTTATTTTATTTTATTTTTTGACACTCTTGAATTTTGACACGCATACTTTTAATGACATGACAATTTACGACTCATAAAATGGACCCTATTTGAATCAAAAGAAAAACAAAGGCATCGGGCTCCACCGATAATGCACCTTGATCATAATAAATCTCTTCAAAGTGTAATGTGGTGATTTGTGTATTCTATTCCAAGATTAATTCTTGGAATGCTTATGGAAGAGAGACTGAATTTTGAATAGAAAAATTAACCTCTCACAATGGTTTCTTGGTGTTCATAGAATGCCAACACATATGCAAATTCAGGAAGCAAATCTACACCTTATCAGCAACCATACTTTTCAAAATTTCACATACTATAGCCTGAAGGAGTATGCTGCTATAATTTTCACTCAAGGGTGGAATTGCTGGTAGCAAAACAAAAAAACAAAATACATCCACACAGCAGAAGGAAACCATCATTTTGTTGGTCTTTCTTCTACAACAAATACTGGATACTAATTATATCATCAAAACGTTTCTGGGTTTTAGTCTCTTATTCATCAAATTTCCAATTTCGTTCAGAACTGAGAGAGAAATTGCGATTTTACTGAGCTCACAATAGAGGAGATATTTGGGCACCCAAACCTGCTCTAATACCATGTGAGAAAAATGGGCAAAAATTATAGAAGCTAAATAAAAAAAATTGCACACATAATAATATTATGCTTCTATTCCACACCGTATTCATTCAATAAGATATTACAATTATATATAACGAGTAGTCTAACTCCTATAACAACTCCACTAACCTCTCACACTAAATCTAGGTGGGTTGTTCAACCACCTTAATTCTCCCCCTCCTATTTTCACTCCTAAATCTCTATGTGAGTTGTGTTAACAACTCACTAACCTTATTAGGCTCACAATAATATGATATTATATTATTAAGTTGTTTCTCAACAACTTAACATTAACTTCTAACTCTATTTTATTACACATACTAATAATATTAATTTAAACGCCCATGTGAGGACTAATTCCTAACATATTTAACATCAGCCACTCATTAATATTATTGTTACATGTCCTGGTGGTTCATACTTTCTTAGAGTTGTTGATTTCTCTAGAAAATATAAGGATTTTGATTACTAACTTGACCTTTTGAGAAGGCTATCAAGGACGTTGGGGCTTTATAATGTTGTGCAAGTTGTGATAGATTTAACTCGTGTTTGTAAGCTAGCTAGTTTGATGGTTGAGAAAACTTATAAATATATTTTTGGGACTCCATGTGATGTACATGCTTTGAATAGTGCTTTGAAAGATATTGGAAAAATTGATTCGGTGAAGACAAAGGCATACAGATGTTTGTATGTAACCACCACACTTCACTTGTATTATTCTAACTTTCTTTAAAGAAAGAATTTCTCAAACCAATTGTGAATAGATACGCTAGCTATGTTATTTTACTAGAGAGGATGTTAGATGTACAATGCTCTACAATCCATGGTGGTTTGTGGAGAGTGGACAAAGTGGGTCGAATCAAAGACAAAAGAAGGGAAGAAGATGAGACAAAGGGTTCTAGATGACTCTTGGTGGTCCAATATCAAGAAGAAAGTTTTATTTAATATGTTTGTACTTTGTTTTTGTTTTTAATTTATTTATTTTAATATTATTAATGCCTTTTAATTTTTTAAATGTTGTTTGCTGATA